>JALXFT010004593.1:0-32500 GCA_023376895.1 Aspiorhynchus laticeps | reverse complement strand
CTTGATTTATGGCACCAGCAACTTGTAAAGCAGCACTTAACATGAGCATCATGTTGAGCGGTTAGTCTGGCTGCTGGTAATGTGCACACACACACATTTACACACTCACACACACACACACACTCACACACACACTCACACTTAAACGACGTGTCACTTCCTGATGTACGATTCGGCCTATATGTGCATCTGTTAATCCCAGGGGAGTTTCGTAGTTGTCATGGTAACAACGGAAGCAGCTCGTCTCCAGCTGGGTTGACCTGTGAGAGATCACTAGCCCCGCCCACTTCAGCCCAGGCCCCACCCCCTGGCCTACATAGTCAAACTGCTTTTCTTCCCCGAACTGATTCTCTGGTTCATGGCTTCAAATTCATAAAAAACTTGACCCAGTTTAAAGGGTTTTGTTTACCCTAAAATAAATTGTCAAATTCTGTCACAGTTTTTTGAACATACACCATGGTATTATCAAGTTTTTGGACATTTACTATAGTATTATGAATTTTTTTGGACATGCACCATTGAAATACCATGTTTTGTAAACATGTCATAACCATGTTTTTGGGACACGTCCCATAATGCTATCATGTTTTTTGAATGTTTCTAATCTCAATATCATGTTTTTGGACATTCACCATATTTGTGATGTTTTTTGAACATTTCCCATGTTCATGCCATGTTTTTGAACGTTCACCATAGTATTATGATGTTTTTAGACCTGTATCATTGAAAAAACATGTTTTTTAAACATGTACCATGGTATTACCATGTTTTTGAACATGTCCCATCCTAATATATATATTTTGAACATTTCCAATGTCCATACCATGTTATTGGACATACACCAGTTTTATTTTATTATTATTTTTTTTTTTTACATACACCATTTAATCGCCATGTTTTTTTGAACCTTGGAAATATCATATTTTTGGACATGCATCAAAGTATTACGCTATTTTTTGGGACACATACCATTGGAATACCATGTTTTTTGGACATGTCCCATGTAAATACCATGTTTTTGAACATTTACCATGTTAATACTATGTTTTTGGATATGTACTAAAGTATTAAGCTGTTTTTGGACATCTCCCATGGTAATACCATGTTTTTTTTAAATGCACCATGGTATTACCATGTTTTTGAACATGTACTATGGTAATATTGTTATTTTTGAACATTCACCATGGTAATACCATGTATTTGAACATGTACTATGATAATATTGTTATTTTTGGATATGTCCCATGGTAATATCATGTTTTTTTAAATGCACCATGGTATTACCATGTTTTTGAACATGTACTATGATAATATTGTTATTTTTGGACAAGTCCCATGGTAATACCATGTTTTTTAAATGCACCATGGTATTACCATGTTTTTGAACATGTACTATGGTAATATTGTTATTTTTGAACATTTACCATGGTAATACCATGTTTTTGAACATGTACTATGGTAATATTGTTATTTTTGGACATGTCCCATGGTAATACCATGTTTTTTTAAATGCACCATGGTATTACCATGTTTTTGAACATGTACAATGGTAATATTGTTATTTTTGAACATTTACCAGGGTAATACCATGTTGTTGGCCATGCACCATAGTATTAAGCTGTTTGTAGAACATTTAACATTGTAATAGCATGTTTTGTTTTACATTTACCATGATGATACCATGTTTTTGCATATGCACCATAGTATTACGCTGTTTTTTAGTTTGTTTTTTCGATGTACCCTTGGGATTTTATTATATATATTTTTTAAATATGTACCATAGTATTACCATGTTTTTTTTTTTTTAAATCTGTCATAATTTTGGTTGTGGAGCAAAACGACCAGTGAAGCTCCAGAAAAGACAAAACCTGTGCACTACTCCTTTAGATCAAATCACACATATTTATCAATATTAAATAACGTGTCATGTGTCATTCTGACATATTAGTATAACTCAAATCTACATAGTCTAATAATTGTATATGAAAAGCCGTTACCTAGACACTCATTTTTGATTTATCGTAACAATTATCTGGGAGCGCGACTGATTTATTAGGTTTGGTCTGAAACACAGGATATTGATTAAAATGAAATTTAATGTTCTTCTGCTGGTGAAATAAAACAGATGAGCTCCATCCTGTCCTCTAACCTGCTCTTCATTTTGTGAAGGTCAAAGGTCGCGGTCATTGGATCCGGGAGCCCATGACCTTCAAATATCTGCCTCAAAATGAGATATTCTGTGCGCTGTGGGTCTACTGGGCAGATATTGATTATGTGGTGAGTTGTCAGCGCCGCCGGCTCACAAACATCACCTTCAGGACCTCAACATTTATGGAGGGAGCCAAACTGGATGTGTGTGTGCACCGTTTTCAATTACACGTGACCGCAGCTCCGTTACAGCCCAGTTAGTCCGTCTACAAGTGGTGGATTGAAACAGAAACACATAACTATAGACAGATAAAATAGAGATTCACTTTTATACGCCGCAGAAGATGTACACCTTATCTTATTATTGAAGTAAGAATTTTGGTTCATTAGCCGCTGTGGGTAAAACTGGAGGAATAAAGTGAAGGATAAAACTCTTTGCACTACAAAATTGATAATAAATTAAAATAATATGATAATAAATCGCAATTTTGAAAATAAAACAACATAACAGGCTGTATTTTTACAGGTACACGCTCAAATAAATATATAATAAAAACATTTTATATAATTATATAATAATTGTATAATAATTTTATTTATGCACATATTATATGTATATACTGTAATACTGTAGATTTTATACATATACATATATATATATATATACACACACACACACACATACATACATACACGCATGTATACACACACATATATATGCATTAATAATATATAACAAAAAATAATAGATAAATATAATTGTATTTATACACATATTATATGTATATACTTAATACTGTAGATTTTATACATATACATATATATATATATATATACACACACACACATACACACATGTATACACACACATATATATGCATTAATAATATATAAAAAAATAATAGATAAATATAATTTTATTTATGAATATATATTACACATATATAAAGCATAAGATATATATGCTTAAGTAATATATGATGAAAATGGGATACATTTTATGTATTTATGCATACATATCTTATGCTTTTTATATAAAGCACAATAGATGCATAAATAAATCATCTATAGTAAAAATAAAACAATGAAGCAAAATTCAAGTTACAAATGGCCACATCTGCTCCTACATTAATGAAGTGTTTACAGTAAAACTGGGGTGACTGTTGCTGCAATGCATTGTGGGACTGTCTGCAGTGCTGCTTTGGAAATGAGAGTGAGTGTGTGTCTGAGTGCATCTGTGTCGATCAGATGGGTGCCACGCTGGCTCCTAATTGGCCGTGAGTAATGCGATCTGCATGCGCACTGCAGTCTTAATTAAATAACGCTGCTTAATTAGCGCATGATGTATGCCTGGAACAGACGCCTCGAGCACTGACGAGTTAAAGCGGCTGAACACTGACTCCGCCCCCTCTCAAAGCCCCGCCCACATCACAGCCCCGCCCACACATCACACACTGAGCTGAGGATGAAGATCATCATCATCATCATCATCAGTGTGTTGGGCTCTAGATGCAGTAATGATGTGATTAATGATGCCGTAATGATGTCATAAAGGTGAACATGATGTCATAAAGGAGCGATGAAGTCATTTATACAAAATGCTGTTTCATTCGCTATGAAATCTGTCACACTATCAACGTTTTTATAACCTGCAGAGAGAGAATGTGAGTGTTTATGATGTTCATTTCAATCACAAGTGCATTGAGCGGCCGCCGGAGAGCTGTTCAGTGTGTGTGTGTGTGTGTGGTGTGAGGGTGTGTGTGAGAGAGAGAGAGGTGTGTGTGTGTGTGTGTGTGTGTGTGTGAGAGTGTGTGTGTGTGTGTGGAGAGTGTGTGTGTGTGTGTGTGTGTGTGTGAGAGTGGTTGTTAGGAGGGTGTGTGGAGGTGAGCGGTGTGTGTGTGTGTGTGTGTGAGTGTGTGTGTGTGTGTGTGTGAAGGGGGAGGAAGCAGAACTGGTTGTTAGGAGTGTGTGATGTGTTGGGGTTTGAGTGGGTGTTATTGTGTGTATGTGTGTGTGTGTGTGTGTGTGTGTGTGTCACAGAGAATAAAAGAATATCAATGAGAAAGATGAGAGGCAACAGATGCTGAGAGAGATTTTCTTTGTTTATGCATATATTTATCACACACACACACACACACACACACCACACACACACACACACACACACATACAAAGCATGAAATATAGATACATTAATAAATCATCTACAATAAAAATAAAAATATGTAAGTATATAAGTATATGATGTATTTAAGTATATAAAGTATATATATATTTTTGCATAAATATTTAAATAAAGTTACATATATAATTTCCATAAGCTTACACACACATGCATACACAAGATATAGACACATAAATGAATAAATAATATATAATAAAAAAGAATTTGTTTCACCAGTATTGATAAAAACTGTATATTCTTTACAGTTTATGTCATATTTCACCCCAAATGAAAGAGAAAATAAATTATATTTAGCACAAGTACAATCAAGCCTATTTCAGGACCATTAAGACTCAGTCTCACCTCCAAATCTCATTACCATAATGTGAAAAATTAAAAAGTAATAAACTTTACATTTAATTTATACTTTATTAAAATAATAAAGCTGAAGAACAATTATATGCATGTGGTAGCATTTATTGTACTGAACTATATTTCTGCTGATTTGAGAGAAAAAAATGACTGACAGAATGATTTTCACTACAGAACTAGATGAGAATATAAAAAGAATGACAAAACAATGGGTAGAAATGTCATGAAAAAGTCACAATGAAAAAAAAAAGTTCCTAAAATAGGCTTCATTATCATTTTTTTTTTAAATTTTGATTTGGGATGAAATATAACATTTCAACACGAACACAAACACATAAACAACAACATCCAGAAACACAACAGGACAAGCTGTACGTGTGTCAAACATGTTAATATTCACCAGTTATTAAAAACAGAATTTCACTCCACCAAGATCACAATAACCGTAGTAACTGCAGCAGTTACCATGGTAAAGCACCGAAGGACAGATGCTGTACGTAAACGTCTCAATACACTACAGATCTTTTTCAGAGCTTTATTCTGAGAGTAAATCAGAGAGCGACAGTAAGAACATAATGACACGAGCATCAAATCTAGCAGCACTGTATGTGCGTCAGGCTCTCCTCACAGCTGTAAACAATCATCTCTCATGACAGAGCTGAACACAGCAGACAGCTCACACGCTGTCAGAGAGACACCAGCTCAAGTGCTGTACAACAGCGCCACCTAGCCACAAACATCATTAACCCTACAAACACACATTTCTGAGGCTCCATCAAACTTTGCTGCTGCACTCAGTCTCCTCATGTCTTCTGTTGCATTGATAGTTTAGAGCTCTTTCAGTGTAACTGAAGCCGCTGCTTCATGTGTCTTTATGCTGTTAAATCTCTATTGATTTTTATCAAGTAGTCAGAATAACTGTAATAATATTTCCAGATGAACACTTACTGGACTGAAGCAGCTCAGCTTTACTTGATTCTCCATCAATCTTTTTTTTTTTTTTAGAAAAATCAGTGCGTCTCAAATCTGAAGATCAGGATCTTTTGAGGAGCGTTTATTTCTTCATCTCTCAATCAGCATTGGATTGCATTGCATTATATTTTTGGATCATTTTAATCTCATCTTACTAAGACATATTATTGGAGATATAGAGTGATGACTGATATTTAGATCATTTTATGGCATTAGTATCTGCTCTATTGTTATAAAGATCTCATTGATTTACATTACAAGCATCAGAATTGAATCTTACTTTCTGACCATAAATATCATTATCTGCACCAAATTGCACATTTTTCCTCACTTTGAGTGTCTGAACAAAATTGAGCTGTTGTTCCTTTATATTCTAACAATAAATAAATAGGTTTAGAGATTTTCAGAAGCTAAATTTTACTTAGCTTTAATATAAAATATTTTTAATAATGTAAAACAAAAATAAATATATAAATAATAAATATACATAGATAAATACATATACATATACAAACAATAAACACACATAATGTAAATCAATCAGGCTCTATAGGGTTAAAATGATGCTGAATTATAAAATGATTAAATTTGATATTTCATATTATATACATACATAAACATACATACTGTTACGTCCATAGGGACATAAGTTATTCTATTTTGATTTAACTAACAATTGTGTTTCCTGTGTGTGTACACTGTCTCTCTTGCTCCTCCTGAGAGAGAGAGAGAGAGCAAGAGAGAGAGAGAGAGAGAGAGAGAGAGAGAGAGAGACAGAGAGAGAGAGAGAGGCTGAGAGGCTGAGGTGTTCTGTCCTTACAGCTACCATCTTCCAGTCCCAGCGCTGTTGTTTACCTAAGTGTTCGTTGATTGCTTTACCTGTAGTGTTAAGGTAAAGTTGTTAAAAGTGTCAATAGCAAAGTGTTTCAGTAATTTTTTGTAACTGCTTAAGTGGAAAACTTTTGTAGGGAGGTGTATGCCATTTATTTTAGAAATTACCTTTTTTCTCCTGTGTTTGAGTTAGAGAGGAAGTCAGGGAAGTATCTCTGTATTTTATTTCTTAAAACCCTAGTCAGAAGAACTTTATGTTTATTGTTTTGGCCTTTTCCCCTCCTGAAGCCTAATTTAAGTATTTTCCACATTATGTTAAATAAAATACCTTTGGTTTATTTGCTTAAAACTGGTGTTGCTGAGCATTCTTGTGTACCTGCCCTGGGACTTGGAGACGGCAGTTCTCTCAGCCTCTCCCCACTGTTTTGTTACACCCCTTTTACCCCTAGACTTTTCCAAGGGGCTCAATACACACACACACACACACACACACACACACACACACACACACGCACACACACATGTTGGTTTTTGTGGTTTATGGGGACTCTCCATAGGCGTAATGGTTTTTATACTGAACAAACTGTGTGTGCTATTGCCCTACACCTACCCTACACCTAAACTTAGCCCTCACAGGAGACTGTGTGCATCTTTAGATTTTCAAAAAAACACCATTTAGTATGTTTTTAAGCCTTTTGAATTACGGGGACATAAGCAGTGTCCTCATAAACCACCTTCATATTGTAATACCTCTGTCATACCCATGTCATTATACAAATTTGTGTCCTCATAAACCACATAAACCACACACACACACACACACACACACACACACACACACACACAGACACACACACACACAGTATTAATTATTATTATAATTTAATTATAATTATTATTTATACAAAAAGACAATAAATAAATAAATAGGTTTTTATTTACCAAAGCTAACTTTTACTTAGCTTTAATATACAATATTTTTAATAATTTAAAATAAAAATAATTATATAAATAGTACATATACTGTATATACATATATGTACAGATACAAACACTATCTACACATATTGTAAGTAAATTGTGAGTTGAGTCTGAGCAGTACTTTTATGACACTCAAATGTTCCAAATCAGTAACTTATGAAGTTCTGTTCTAGTTGTAATGCTGCCTCAGAAAACAGCTGCCTATGTAGGTAGTAGACAGCAAGGCAGCTCACTAGGTTTCGGAAGAGAGAGCATCTGTTTAGACATTTAGTGTCTGTTCTGTGAAGGTTGGCAGATTTAGCATTCTGCTCATGAAAACCCAGATTATGCTGCTTTAGATGAAATCTTTTATGATCTGGTTAGAAGATATTGCTAAAAGTTGCTCGGAGACTTTTCAAGTCACTTCCACCACAGTAGCGATGGAAAAGTCTGAGAATAATGCCCATCTGCACTCTTCATATCTTTGTTCATCAAAGTTCTGATGATTTAATAAAACAACAAAGGTTTCTCGCACTCACAAATGTATCAAACTAGTCTTTGATCAGTCCAACCTGCGCTCACAAACATTCATTCTGATGGTGCTTTCATGGCCAGGAACAATCGGCAGGACTGCCTGCGTTTAACCTTGAGAAGACGTACGGCGACACGATCGCTCAACATTCAATCTCACTGAAAAATGGTGCAGCCATTCTCCAAACAGTGCAGTGTAATGTGAAAGCATCGGCTGTGTGCAGAGATCAACATTAGCTGGCGAATCGAACCGTAAGTGAGGCATCCATCTTATCGTGTGAAATTGAAGCGGCGCCACGTTTTCAAACGGCCCATGGTTGACTGTACGCACATGTGCTGATCTGAGATCATACGTCCTCAGATAATATAAAGCAGACTGAAGACGCTGATTCTCGGGTCAGTGCTTAAACGCACTTACAGCTTATAGGATTCATGCACGGCTGGTTAAATCAATCCCTCAGTAGAGAATAGAGAGCCATTCTTGGCAAGAATTGCAGTGTAATGACATTTTTGAGTAAAATCATACAAAAATGATAAATATCTCTCTGTTGCATTTCTGCATGGAACAACAAACAGAACAATCAATGTAGTTTGATTCAGTAATGATTCTTTAAAGGGGTCCTATTATGCTTTTTCACTTTTTGAATTTTAGTCAGTGTGTAGTGTGTATGTTTGGGCATAAAAAGATGTACAAAGTTACAAATCTCAAAGTCCACTCCAAAGGGAGATATTTCGTTTTTAAAAAATCCCTTTTAAAGAACTACAACGAATGGCTCGTTTGGACTACAAAGTTGTTTTCCGGTGTTTGTGATATCACAAAGCGGCCCATTAGAATATCATTAAAATAAATCCCGCCTACGGGAATTTGAATGGTTGGGGGGGGGGCGCTTGTTTAAACACTGCATGTTTCAAAATCGAAACCCGGTGCTGGTGTTTTTATATCACTGTATTTCTGAAGGAAACTGTCCGTCTTCAGAAAATGATGGATGTCATTTTCATTTCATCTTGCATGTAATGTCTGATAAAGCAGCTTTTGTGAGCGGAGCTCTGTTTTGTGTACAGTGCTACCGGGGAAACCTCGCTCTCTCCCGCTCCAACAGCGCCTCCTGCTAGCAGAGAATGAATTTGCATATATCCACCTTATTTTTCCAGTAAGAGCGGTTGCGGCCATTTGTAAATTTAATGTGTCTGGCTTCCGGTCTCATCTGCATCCAGCTATTTTTAGCTGCGCAAAACAGCTCTTTTTGCTGCTTGATATTGCAAAGTGTGTCTTTCCATATTATTTGAATGTATTATCTTAATTATGAACACACAGGGTTGTAGTGCAAACAGTTTTACCATTTACTGCACTTTGTTATTCTTCACGTTATTTCTCTACGGCAGCTAACGAACCGGAAATCTTGCACATTCGCAGAAAACGGCTTACTTCCGCGTTGAAGAATAAGGTGGATATGCCGCCACAAATAGAGTGTCTGTGGGAACACTGGACTATGGTACAAATAAATTCAAGTGTATAACAGTTTCACTGCGATTCATGTTATAATGTCAGAATTAAAGAACAATAAACATAATACATATTACCGTTGCACTTATCCATTTTTAAGCTGTTGTTGACATCCTATCTAAAATGTGATTTAGCCCAAAAAAAACAACAACAATAACGTTACCACTTTAATATGTCTTGCAATATCTGTGCATGCAAAGGTTCTGCGCGATCCTCTTGTTCAATATTCTCGAGGTCTGAATTGATATGGCAATATTGACGCCATCCTGCTTTGGCAAGAGGCGGGGCAATACTGAAACTCGTCTAAGCTGTTCGCCAATCACAACGCACTGGGACAGCTAACCAATCACAACACATTTAGTTTTTCAGAAGGCGGGCCTTCATCAAACCCAGAACTAATCGAGCCGTTTGTGTCAGGCTGGGGAGAAAGGTATTGTAAAATAATGTGATTTTCGAACCACCAAGCATGAGAGCATGTTCTAGTACACCCCCAAAACAACATCAAGACTTTGTAAAAGAGCAGAATAGGACCCCTTTAAGCTGGTTCTTTTTTATTAATCTATTTCAAAAGTCCCTACACATTTAATATGTAGCCTGTTTTACAAACAAATACATCTCATGAGCTGGTTCGTTTAACTGAGTCACTCAAAAAGAGTCATAAATCAGACTCAAACACACTCAAAAGATTTGAATCCCTGAGTCATCTGTTTAAATCAATCAGCAGTACTGGATACGACTAAACCATACAATGACAAATACACTTCTTTCTGTTGCTATTCTGCACACAACAACAAACATGACGAACGATCAATGCAGTCTGATTCAGTAGTGGGTTCTTTTAAATGCTTCGTTTTAATGAATCTTTTGAAAGTTTTGAACTCTATGGTTAACATGTAGTCTGAATTATGAACACATACATCTCATGAGCTGGTTCGTTTAACTGAATCACTCAAAAAGAATCATGAATCAAATTCAAACACACTCAAAAGATTTGAATCCCTGAATCATCTGTTTAACTTTAAATCAATCAGTGGTTCTGGACTCATTTACTAAACCATACATTGACAATAAATAAACATCTTTCTGTTGCATTTCTGCACACAACAACAAACATACAGAACAATCAATGCAGTCTGATTCAGTAATGATTCTTTTAACTGGTTCGTTTTAATGAATCTTTTGAAAGTCTTGAACTCTATGGTTAATTTGTAGTCTGAATTACGAACACATACATCTCATGAGCTGGCTTGTTTAACGTAATCGCTCAAAAAGAATTATGAATGAAATTCAAACACACTCAAAAATGTGAATCTCTCACTTATCTTGCTGAATCATTCAGCGGTTCTGGACTCATTTACTATCATCTAATTACTACAACCAATTATTGGGCACTTCCTAACGTGGATAAAATAATCATTAATGGAATTAAAGAGACAGAAATCATTAAATTCCTTACAACTGCCATCCCTAATCAGAAAACCTGGGGAGACTCAACTCTAAAAGCTTCTGATTGAAGACATTTGAACATCTAGGGTGAGGAGTAAGGAACAGGCTTGGGAATAGAGAGACTTTCTTTTTCAGAATTGCAGTGCAATGACGTTTTAATCCAAATTTAGAGCAAAATCATACAAAAGACAATAAGTAAGTGTCTTTCTGTTGCATTTTTGCATGCGGAACGATCAGTGTAGTCTGATTCGGTAATGATTTTGTTAGCTGATTCTTTTGAATGAATCATTCAAAAACACTCACAAATCAGTTGGTTATTATGTAGTCTGATTTATGAAGAAATTAATCTCATGAGCTCGTTCATTTATCAGAATCACTCAAAAAGAATCATGGATCAGCCTCAAGTACACTGAATCACTGAATCAATCCATTTGAATCAATCAGTGATTCTGGACTCATCTACGGAACCAGACAAAGACAATACATAAACATTTTTGTTGCACACAACAACAAACATACAGAATGTTCAATGTAGTCTGATTCAGTAATGATTCTTTTAGCTGGTTCTTTATTATGAATCTTTCAAAAATACAAATCAGTCTTGAACTCTGGTTATTGTGTAGTCTGATTTACGAACAAATGCATTTCATGAGCTGGTTTGAACAAAAAGAATCATAAATCAGATGCACTCGAAAGATTTGAATCCCTGAGTCATCCATTCGAATCAATCAGTTTACTGAACCATAAATGCATTAAACGATCTTCTTTCTGTTGAATTTCTGCACACAACAAACATACAGACTGATTCAGTAAAGGTTCGTTTAGTTGGTTCTTTTTAATGAATCAACTCTCAAATCAGTTGGTTGTTATGTAAGATGAATTATGAACAAATACATCTCAAGAGTTGGTTCGTTCAACTGAATCACTCAAAAAGCATCATGATTCATCCCCAAACGCACTCAACGATTTGAACAACCAGTCATCCATTTGAATCAATCAGCGGTTCTAGACTCATTTACTATCATCTAATAGTTACGACCAATTACTGGAACATTCTAAAAAGAATAAAAGAATCATTAATGGAATTAAAGAGCCAGAAATCATTAAACTCCTTACAACGGCCATCCCTAATGAGAAAAAGCTGTGAGGAGGGAATGAAGGAACACTGTTTTTCTAATTAAAGACGGGATATCTCTTACCCCATCTGTCCGCACATGAGCAGAATGAGGTTATAGATGTGAGAGAAGATGAAGAGCGAGAGAATGGTGCTGAAAAACATGGTCATCCAAGAGCCGTGGTCCTCACGAAACATCTTCAGACGCAGGAGACGACCTGAGACACCAAAGAGAAACCAGAGTAGTGCATGTGTTGTGATGCTTGACACAGAACCAGATCATGATAAAAGACACTTATACCACTGCATTTTAATATTACTTATACATTATACATATTTTGAATGAGCTTTTATTTCTATAATTTCAGTTTTTATTTTTTAGAAATTGTTATGCACTTTTTGAATTTTTATTAGTTTTTGTTCTTTTAAAATATTACTATTTAAGCTTAATTTATTTTTATTTTAACTTTAGTTTTAGTTCAGTTTTTTTAAGTTAGTGCTTCAACCATGGCAATATTTCTTACTTATTTTAACTATATTTTTATAAACTTCAACGCATTAAAACACAAAAACAATCATACATTGCCCAAAACATTGTAAAGGCAGGAAAAATTCATAACAACAGCATCATGTAATTAAAACACAATATAAATAAATAAATATACAATGAAAAAATGCTACTATATTTTTTTAGGTAAGTGGTTGCAAACAATTTATTTTAGCAACATTAAAAGAAATGTTGAAAGTGAACTAAATTTGTTTATTTAAATATAGCTAAAATAAATTGATTGCAACCACTTATCTTAAAATTTATTTTTAATTCAATTAATATTTTTTTTCAGTGTAGTAGGGCTGTACGATAAAGGTTAAACTAATAATCAGGATTATTTTGCCCAAATATTTTTTAATCATGATTATTAATCACTATGATTGAATATCTTATACAATTAATGCACTTTCGCAACAAATTAAGAAAACATCAACCAGGGTTATTATTAAATAAAATTAAAATGCTAAAAAAATATTTTTGTTAAAAATAAAATAAATATTTATTCATTAAATCAAAAAACAGTTCTCATTTGAATTCTGTTTGGCTTGATGCACTAAAATAACTAACTAAAGCTGAAATAAATAAACACACAACACTGGCTTTTCCTCTCAAAAAGCTAAAACAGTGAAATACCTCATTTTAAACTACAAGAATTCATAAATTATGTTAATGTTTTTTCTATTAAAACAACAAAAAAGTGCATGTATTCAAACAACACAGTCGAGATTCATGTTTACGTCACAAATATCACAGATGATGTATGAATAAACAAAAACAATGAGCCATATAGAAAATAGAAGAATACAGAGAAAGAAGAGCCGACTGAAATCTAATTTTCATTATGTTTTTCATCAAATATTTATGTTAGCTTCATGCATTTTACCAAAAATATTTTTGATAGTTTT
Source organism: Aspiorhynchus laticeps (assembly GCA_023376895.1). Lineage (NCBI taxonomy): Eukaryota > Metazoa > Chordata > Actinopteri > Cypriniformes > Cyprinidae > Aspiorhynchus > Aspiorhynchus laticeps. The sequence continues at coordinate 19,003 of JALXFT010004593.1, read as the reverse complement.
AGTTTTTAGCAGAAACACATTTTCTGGTGGTATCGGCACGACCTTCACTGATCCAGACATGATAATTAACACCTGGACAGCTCCATACAAACTAATCATCTCTGCAACCTGTAATTTCTGCTGATTAAAGCGTCTGTCCACACGTCGAGCGCCAGGTTTGGCCTCACAGACCCAATGAACCCATCAAAACGTGCTCTTTTGTGTTTTCCTCGATCGATCGATCCTCAGAACTGCTGTTTTGGTTTCATGAAGAGGCCTACATCATTACAGCGGCGTTATTCATGACCTGCGAGGAAATCTCCATTATTTCCCTTCACCTGAAGGATCAAATGACAGTAGGGAACATCTTTCTTTGTCTCTGGCTCTCTTTCAGAGCGTGAGATTGATTCAGATGTCGTGGAAGCCGCTCTGAATGCTTAATCGCGCCCTTCAGCGTCTGTCACAGAGGTGATTTCAGTCCTGCGAGTGGAGAGGAAGGTTTCACGGCTTTCGAGTGTCTGTTTAAAGTGATTAAAGACGACTAAAGTTAAAGACGGTGTCAGTAGCACTTACACGGACCGAGTCTGATCATTACACACGCGTGGAGCATTTTAACTACGCATAGTCAGCTGCTTTGGTGTGTACACCCTACATAGGGAGCATGACTGACATTTGGAGCACACTACATAGGCAGCTACTCAGTGGAGATTTGATTCTTACTCAGTATATCTGTCTTGTTTTACAGCACAAATATCTAAACATTCATAAATCAGGATGCATTTACTGGAGAAGCAAAACTACATCAGTATTTTCATCAAAATTAAATCAAATTAGGATTAAAACAAGAAACATATCTACCAATGCTATCAGAAAAATAACACTGTTTCCATTGAATTAATGTTATTTTTTTCTGACCCAACTGAAAGATATTTTTCTTGTTTTAAAGTATAAACTCACTTAATGCTTCTTAGTATTTATGTCATGTTCTTCAATGAAATATCAGATTATTCTTTAATCAAGATATATTTTTAAGGAGACAAATAACATAACAGATCAACATTAAGTGATTTTTTAAAGAACTAATATCTCCAAATGGGGTCAGAAAAACTTGTTCTCTTTGAATTCAATGTATATTTCTGACTCAGTATTTTTGTCTTGCATTGCAGTAAAGCATCTAAACATACTTAAATCAGAGATTTATTTGAGAAGCAAAATTGCATAAGGTATAAAATCCTGTTTTTTAAATTAAGTGTTTTTTATGCTTAAATCAAGAACAAATATCTGCAAATGGGGTCAAAAATAAACTTGTTTTCCTTTTGAATTAATTTCTTTTTCTGACCCCATTGGTGGATAGATATTTGTTCCTGTTTTAAGTATAAACTCACATTATTTATTTATGTATTTATTTAATCATTAGTATTTTTGTCTTGTTTTCAATAAAATATTTAAACATCCTTAAATCAAGATGCATTTATTTGAGTAGCAAAATGACTTGAGATATAAAGTCTTGTTTTCTAAACAATAATAATAAAAAAAATGTTTTCCCGTTGAATAAAGTTTATTTTAATATCCCCATTGACAGACATTTGTTCTTGTTTTAAGCAAAAACTTGCTTTTTTTATGAAAAAAATACTTAATATCTTACATTTCCAGAAAATGTATCTTGATTTAAATAAAATCTCACAGGAACCTATTATTTTTTTTTTTTAATCAACTTCAAATTTGGAACATAACTTATTGAGACATAAGGCTTTAATTTTATAGCAATTTTGGATTCAAAAATATTTTGTAAAATATTTATTTTATATAAAATATAAAAAATTTGGTACAGTGCATTTCCTTTACAGTAAATCTTAACTTTTTGATACTTTAATATTTTGAAATGATTCCACTTCTGCAGTTATCTGCAGATTGTCTTCTTTAAAAAGAGTCCTGTTAGGTCTGTATTTCAAAGCATTCATGAATTATAATAATTTAAGTTTGGATAATGCACTTTCACGTCTATGTTCAAAAATAGGAGGTGACACTTAATTTTCAGATATTTGTACAGGAAAACAACAGAAACAATAAGGAAGAAAGTAATTTTGCAGCATTATCTATAAGCATATTGAGATGACAACAACACAATACTCTAATAAACAAAAAGATGCACAAATAATAAACATTTATTATTGAAATCCATCATCTCATTGCAATGCATTCTGGAATGATCTTCTTTGCAATTTCAATATGTTTTTTGTTTTTCTGCCCTGTGAGAGTTACAGTATGTTTCATAATACACTGAACCGGATGAGATCAAGGACATTTTGATTCCACGACCCATAATCTTCACATCTGCGTTCCCATTTCTGCGCTCTCCATCAGAAATGAAGTTTGCCTGTCTTTCAGATGCTTCAATCGTTTCAGGAAAGATTCAGTTCGTTCAGTTATCAGTGAATCATCAAGAAAACTCTCTCAAAGTGAATTATTTATTCGCAAAGCTTTCTGAAAGTTGCATCACGTCTCGGCCAGACAGAAAAATCTCATTTGGAGTCAGTAAAAAAGTTCTGCTAAATGAAAATATCCAAGTCTCACACACACACACACACACACACACACACACACACACACACACTGAGAGAGAGAGTTGTAGCACCTCACAGTTTGTTTTTCTAGCACTAGTGTGTTTGTTTAGCAGCTGACGGTTAATTTTTCAGCCACTTTACAGCTTGTGAGCTTCTTCCCCGGATACTGACACTCTCCTGTCAGCGATCTGGAGCCGAGCGATTCATCTCTCCATTAGATCGGCGCTCGGGGCCACACACCGGCCAGCCTGAATCAGCAGTAATATATTACGCATATTGTGGCAATGAGAGGAAGCGTCCTGCTCATTAGAGCTGAACATTTCCATCTGCTAACCCTGTCAAACTTACTTTAACTAACAGCGGCCCCAAGAACAAGTCACCGTAATTATTCCTTTAGCAGCTTCCTCTAATTACCAATGAATGTTACCATAGTAATCCCTGGATGAGACAGCCTTGGCATTTACATTAGCATGCACACATGCATACATTCTATGTATAGTGTATTTTTGTCTTGTTTTCCAGCACAAATATCTAAAGTCAAAGTCAAAAGTCAAAGTCAGCTTTATTGTCAATTCTACCACATGTACCGTACATACATACAGAGAATTGAAATTGCGTTACTCTCTTACTCCCTGGTGCATACAGATAACACTAAACACTAACAGTAGAACGCACAAATATACAATAAGGACATGTAGAAAAAAAAATACAAAAAATAATAATAATAATAAAAAAATAGATAAAGTGGCATAAGGCACATGGTAAATAGCGCAAACCAGTGAAATACACAGACAGTGCAGAATGTGAATGGTGTAGTGCAAAGAGCTTATTAAGTCTATTCTATTAAAGTGACAAAAAGAGAGCAGTCTTTATTCAGACTGTCAGAAGAGGTAGTTGAATGAGGTCAGTCCAATGCTGTACAAAGTGACTGGTGCTTGTCACAGTGTGTGTGTGTGTGTGTGTGTGTGAGTGTGAGTGTGTGTGTGTGTGTGGTGTGTGTGTGGTGTGCGGGGGGTGGGGGGGGGCAGAGTTCAGTGATTCGTGGGGTAAGAGAGGGGAGGGAGTTCATCTTCCTGACAGCCTGGTGGATGAAGCTGTCCTTCAGTCTGCTGGTCCTCGCCTGGAGACTCCGCAGTCTCCTCCCTGATAGTAGCAGACTGAAGAAGCTGTGTGTCGGGTGGGTGGTATCACCTGCAATGCTGAGGGCTTTGCGGGTGAGACGGGTGCTGTAGATGTCCTGGAGGGAGGGGAGAGAGACACCAACGATCTTCTCAGCTGCTCTCACTATCTGTTGAAGGGACTTGCGGCAATACTGCAATACGTTGCAGAAAAAAACTAAATAAAAATGCTGTCAGTCGGGATTGAAAAGCTACATCACATTCTGCATGCAACCTGCCAATAAATGCCAGAAATAAGACAAACACAGCATGCAAATAAATGGAAAACTGCCAAAAAAAAAAACATATTCGTAATGAGTATTGTTGTGTTGTTTTATATTTAAATATCTAAATATTCAAGACAATAGTATTTTCCTTGAGAAGCAACACTGCATAAGATCCCAACTAGTTTTTATTATAAACATTACAAAAAAAAATTAAAAATACTCTCATTTTAAAATCTTATTGTTGCTTCTCAAGTAAATGTATCTAGTTTTTTAGACGCCTTTACTGGAAAACATATAGAAACAAACAAATTAAAAACTCATTAAGAAGCAATTTGCACATGCGATGGAAAAAATAATAATATAAATCGCAGTTCAGTGCAGTTACTCAAAAAGCATCAGTCAGGTTCTCAATACTGCAATTAACAAAGGCAAGTAAATGTTTCTTAAAAAAAACATTATTGTGTTTTTCAGGCTGAATTAACTGCAGAATGCTGGAAGAAATGCATGTAAATTACAGAATAAGTTAGTGTTCATAAATGGTGTGTAGAATGTACTATGTAGTATGTAGTGTGCAGTATGTAGTGTATGTAGTGTGTACAGCATGTAGACTGCAGAATAAGTGTTCATAAATGGTGTGTAGAATGTACTATGTAGTATGTAGTGTGCAGTATGCAGTGTGTACAGCATGTAGACTGCAGAATAAGTGTTCATAAATGGTGTGAAGAATGTAGCACATACAGTAGTATGTAGTGTGCAGTATGTAGTGTATGCAGAGTGTACAGCATGTAGACTGCAGTATAGGTGTTCATAAATGGTGTGTAGAATGTACTATGGTGCAGTATGTAGTGTATGCAGTATGCACCGCAAGTAGACTGCAGAATAAGTGTTCATAAATGGTGTGTAGAATGTACTATGCAGTATGTAGTGTGCAGTATGTAGTGTATGCAGTATGCACCACAAGTAGACTGCAGAATAAGTGTTCATAAATGGTGTGTAGAATGTACTATGTACTATGTACTATGTAGTGTGCAGTATGTAGTGTATGCAGTATGCACCGCAAGTAGACTGCAGAATAAGTGTTCATAAATGGTGTGTAGAATGTACTATGCAGTATGTAGTGTGCAGTATGTAGTGTATGCAGTATGCACCACAAGTAGACTGCAGAATAAGTGTTCATAAATGGTGTGTAGAATGTACTATGTACTATGTACTATGTAGTGTGCAGTATGTAGTGTATGCAGTATGCACCGCAAGTAGACTGCAGAATAAGTGTTCATAAATGGTGTGAAGAATGTAGCACATACAGCAGTATGTAGTGTGCAGTATGTAGTGTATGCAGAGTGTACAGCATGTAGACTGCAGTATAGGTGTTCATAAATGGTGTGTAGAATGTGCTATGTAGTATGTAGTGTGCAGTATGTAGTGTATTCAGTGTGTAAAGCATGTAAACTGCAGTATAGATGTTCATAATTGGTGTGTAGAATGTACTATGTAGTATGTAGTGTGCAGAATGCAGTGTGTACAGCATGTAGACTGCAGAATAAGATAGCAATAACAAATACTGTGTAGAATGATGATGTAATGTGCAGTATGTAGTGTATGCAGTGTGTACAGCATGTAGACTGCAGAATAAGTGTTCATTAATGGTGTGAACAATGTAGTATGTAGCATGCAGTATGTAGTGTATGCAAGACAATACAGTTATACATTAATTTATTGACAAATAATGGCAAAAAAATGCATACTTCTCCAAATACTAGAAGAAAAATCCTCTTTTTGCACTTTAAAATATTGCAAGGATTTAAAGTGCATTCATAAAAAACAAACTGTACAAGCACTTTTATCACAGCAGCATCAGCTGACATCGAGGAAATGAAGATGGATTTGAGATTTCTCTGAAGATATGAGCTGCGATATGAGCACAAACCCAGAGAGACGTTTGAAACGTGTCCAACCCGTCACGGCGAACAGTCAGATACATGCTTCTGCTTTATAGAGACGTTCAGCGCAAGGCCTCACAAACGCTTCTGAATGCCTTCATTTGCAATGAGACGCTCAGAATGAAATGGTGATGATGTACGCTGGATGAAACGGCCGTTTCTGATTTTCTGAAGGTAATGTCTACATATTCGTGCCAATCAGAAACACAGCATGACGGGTCACATCACTGACATTAACCGAGTTCAGACAGATTCTCCAACATCGGCGTCGTGATCAACCTCTGAAACAACATATTAGCCACGCGAACCCCCGCGAGGATCCATCAGCATCAAACTCACACCTCATTTGGCCCACGTTCTCAACTCAACCCTTCTGCTTAACCTCTTTAGCCTGTTAACTAACCGTCTGTCTCCATGGAAACCATGACGTTGAGTGATAAAACTGCAGTAAAGTGCTGGCAAGATCTTCCAACCTGGGACGAATGGGCGAGATGATTTATGACGCACTTCTTATTTTATTCCCAGACATAAGGAAAATGTGTCCTTTAGAGGAGCGTTTTATGATAATTATTTATGAGCTCATATTCTGAACGCTAATTTAATGTGGTGTGTGTACTATGTAGTATGCAGTATGTAGTGTGTGTGTGGAGTGTGTTTTCTTTAGTGTACTGAGTGTAATCTGTAGTGTACAGCATGTAGAATGCAGAATAAATTGGTGTTCATAAGAAGAATGAAGTATGTAGTGACATATGTAGAATGAAGTATGTAGAATGCAATTTGTCAAACTTAATGTTAGTGTGTATGTCATGTGTTTTCAATAGTTTATAGAGTGTAGTGTACAACATGTAGATTGTAAAATAAGTGGGTGTTCATAAATGTGTGTAGAATGAAGTAGTAGTGTGCAATAAGTTTATAATGCATGTAGTATGTAGTGTTTTCTATAGAGTACCAAGTGTAATCTGCAGTGCGTAGTGTGCAGCATGTAGATTGCAGAATATATTAGTGTTAGTAATAAGTTAGTGTCACAAATGGTGTGTAGAATGAAGTATGTAATATGCAGTATGTAGAATATAATGTAGTTTAGTACACATCATGTAGATTGTAAAATATGTTAGCATTCATAAATGGTGTGTAGAATAAAGTATGTAGTGTGCAGTATGTAGTGTAGTGTGTTTTCTATTGTGTACAGTGAAATCTGCAGTGTGTAGTGTACAGCATGTAGATTAATAAATTCATGTTCATAAATGATGTGTAGTATGTAGTGTGCACTATGTAGTATATAATGTAGTGTACAGTATGTAGTGTGATTTCTAGTCTATAGAGTGTAATGTACAATGTGTATTGTAAAGCGTGGAGATTGCAGAATATAGTGTAGTAGTATTCATAAATAGTGTGTAGAATGCATAGTATGTAGCATTAGTGTAAGAGAATATAGTAGTTGTGTGTATGAGTGTACAGATTTTTAGTGTAAAGACGTGTAGTTGTAGTAGATGTAGTGCATGTACATGTAGAGTCGGTGTGTAGTGTTTGTATGTAAAGTCAATTATGTGTGTAGTGCATGTAGATTGCAGAATAATGTTAGAGTTCGATAAATAGTGTGTAGAATGAAATGTATGTAGTATGTAAATAAATGTAGTGCAGTATGTAGTTGTTGCATATTTAATGCATGTTTCATTAATAGATTGTAGATTTCTAAACTGATGTTAGTTTAGTGTATGTAAGTAATGTAGCGTGTGTGTATGTGTTTATAATGCTGTGTAGATATTTAGCGTGTTCTATGTAGTGTATGTAGTGTGTACAGCATGAGATTACAGAATAAATTAGCGTTCATAAATGGTGTGTAGAATGATGTATGTAGTATTTAGTGTGCAGTATGTAAGTGTATGTAGTGTGTACAGCATGTAGATTACAGAATAGTTAAGAGTTCATAAATGGTGTGTAGAATGATGTATGTAGTATTTAGTGTGCAGTATGTAGTGTATGTAGTGTGCACAGCATGTAGATTACAGAATAAGTTAGCGTTCATAAATAGTGTGTAGAATGATGTATGTAGTATTTAGCGTGCAGTATGTAGTGTATGTAGTGTGCACAGCATGTAGATTACAGAATAAGTTAGCTTCATAAATGGTGTGTAGAATGATGTATGTAGTATGTAGCATGTAGGATTCACAGCATGTAGACTGCAGAATAATGTTCATAAATGGTGTGTAGAATAATGTGTGTAGTATGTTGAATAGAATGTAGCGTGCAGTATGTAATGTGTTTGTTTTTATAGTGTATCCACCTTTTTTCCTAACGAGCTGACTGTGTTTTAAATTATGGGAGGCACTTCCAGTTTGAGGAAGTTCCACTCAAAAAGATGGCAATAAATTATTTCAAATCATAAGATTGTGCTACAAATAATCCTTACCTGTCATTCTGACTGAATGGGCTGTACTTTTCATTCCTTTCTATTTTCAGAAGTCAGAATAACGCTAGGTTTGGTATATTAATGTGACTTGATATAACAACAATATCTATCCATTAATTACTGATTATTGTCATGTTTCCTTTGTATTCTGCTGTAAGTAAATGAAAAAGACAACATGTACTGTGCATCTGTGGTCTGCTCTCCTGAATTAATTCATGATATAAAGCATGAATAATTCCATGGACTGCACTAAGAAGCTTTCATTTTTCTCCCCAAATCCTCACGTCTCTTTCCAGGTTTGTTTTCACACGGATGCTGTAAAATGTAATTGTTACGAACTATAGACATATATTACTAAAATTATATTTAACACACCTGTAATATTGCTGCAGATAGGAGGAGGAACTTTAGGAGTTATTCATGGTATGTTGAAAGTAATCTGTTACATCTTTTACACATTAAATTTCCTTTTAATGATCGATGGTTGAAGGGTGAGTAAAATAATGTCACCTCATTGTACCCAGTTTTTGAAAATGCTTATTATTGCACTCATAGAGCGAACCATTTGCTGATGGTTTACAGTGTAAACAGAAGTTACTCCCATAATTTGCACAAAGCGTCATTTCCATTTACATTTATGCATTTAGCAGATGCTTTTATCCAAAGCGACTTACATTGCATTCAAGTTACAGTTGTTGTTTTTTTTTACATTTTATCAGCATCATGGGGCGTAGGATGTAGATTTCAAAACATGTGTGTAGTGTGCAGTATGTAGCGTGCACTATGTAGCGTGTGTGTATAATGTGATGTCTATAGTGTACAGAGCGTAAAGTAGTGTACAGCATGTAGATTACAGAATATGTTAGTGTTAATAGATACTGTAGAATGAAGTATGTAGTGTGTAGAATATAATGTAGTGTGTAGTGTGCATTGTACGCATGTAGTGTGTGGTGTGTGCAGTCTTTAGTGTGTAGTATGCAGTGGTTTATTGAATCAGGGGTGGGTGAATTGATTTATTCACCGGCATAAAATCAGGCTTCTATTGATGTGAGACTCTGTGTGTGTGTGTGTGTGTGTGTGTGTGTGTGTGTGTGTGTGTGCGTGTGCGAGTGTGTGTGTGTGCGCATGTATGTGTGTGTGTGTCCTTCACTGTCCATCAGCATATATTCAACTTCAGCTTCTCGCAGCACAATATCAGAGACAATAACAGATGATTACTGACAGCCTCGCACACTACTGAGGGAGGTTTCTCAGGTCATAAAGACACACAATCATTCTGAAGCTCAGTACACTACAGACAGAGTTACAGGACTAAACGTGGACAATTTGCACACTGGCTGTGTTCTCAATAGCTCACTACCATATACGCTGTACACAGTATTTTCTGTAAGTATGGAACACCTGAATGAGCTATATTTGCAAAAAAGCTGTAAACAAAAGTGCAGTATGCATCTTTTTGATGTATTATTTGATCAGACTGACATTATTGGGAAACCGTACGATTTTAAGCCCAGAATGAGACGCCAAATAAAGAATCATGACAAAAGCCAAACAGTATTGATCGTAATTACGTTCACTGTACTTTAAGTTCATTTGCATTTTCATTTGCATAAAGTCTGGGTGCTTTAGGTGGTTTATGAGGTGATGAGTTTGTGTAACCGAATCATTCTCTGTGGCGCTATGAGAATAATAAAACACATCTTCTGCTCTTCATTTCTCTGCACGAGTGCAGCGGTTCATTATAATAGCGTGTTTTCAGAGCTGATGCTGATACTCATAAACTGGTTTATTATATGAGTTTAATGTGCGTTTGGGAACGCAACACTTTATTCACATCAGTGTTATTTCATTGAGATACTATTATAGGTTTTATTAATATTTTGAATTAGTTTTTAATTTTATTTTATATTTCCTTTTTAATTTTAGTCAAGTTTTAATAATTTTGCAGTTTTTTTATTTGTATTATTTTTTAATACAGTTTAATTAATTTTGATAATCATTAATTATAATTTTGAAATAAAAAGTATTAGGGCTGCAAAACGATTAGTCACGATTAATCGATTCAAAATTAAAGTTTGTTTACATACTAAATGTTTGTGTACTGTGTATATTTATTATGCATATATATATATATATATATATATATATATATATATATATATATATATATATATATATATATAAAAATACACACACACACACACATGTATATATTAAGTGTTTACATACAAATACATACAAATATTTTTTAAAATATATACATATATTTGTATTTATATATACATAATAAATATACACAGTACAAACATATAGTATGTAAACATAAACTTTTATTTTGAATCGATTAATAGCGACTAATCGTTTTGCAGCCCTAAAAAGAATCAAAATAAAACATTAAATATTTTATGCTTACCTGCATGTCATGTGACCATTAACTGCGTTATTAAATTATTGAAATATTAAAGGCAGGGTAGGGGATTTCGAAGAGGTTAGCAATAGCAAGGTAGCTTTGAAAGCATAAGATCCCACCCTCGCTGCAAATCACTCTCCAAAGCCACGCCTCCTCCAAACACATGACCACACACAGAGCAGAGATTAACCAGCGACACGATGAGAGATGAATTAGATTACCACGTCTCATTCACCGCTGACAAAACTACAGTGCAAAGCGCATAATATGTAAGGGATAATCAACGGCTAGCTGTGCATTAAAGGATTAAAGGTTCTTTGCCTCCACGTAAAATTAAAGGATTTTAATGCACGGCTAGCCGTTGATGATCCCTTATTGTATTGCTCTTTGCTGCGCAATATTTGACCGAATGGGTAAAAATGACAGTTATTTTCATCAGTTATGGCTCGTTAGCTCAGCATTCTGCCAGCTTCAAATCAGACACAGAGATGAAATAGTGTGGTAAGACCACATTTATTTGAATGAATTATAGCATGTATTTCAATTAATTATAGATCGATCGAGAGATAGAGAGAGAGAGAAAGAGATAGAGATGACAGTTGTGTGTAAGTTACCTGCTTGCTGCGTCTGCGCGTCTCTCTCTACAAACAATTACCGTTACTTCAAAAACAGCGATGTTATCACCTCGTTGCAGGGAATATAATGTAGTGATCTAGTATCTATCTTTTATTTTAGTGATAAAAATCACGGGGAAGCGTTGACAACAAGTTTATGTGTGTGTGCAGCACAATCTGTGATCTCTGACCTCTCTCTATCTCTCTCTCTCTCTCCGTGTGTGTGTGCGAGTGATGCGTGTTGGTTAGTGTGCATCAATTAAAGCAGCACATTAATATAGAACTGTGATTAAACTGACTTGGAACTACCTGTGCATTAAACGGTTATACTACATACCTGCCAGCCAATCAGAATCCAGTATTCAGACAGACCATGGAATAATACAATAATAACGCCTCCATTCTCACTTGCTCTGCAATAGCGTAATGCAATGCGCTGATGAAGTATCATGAAGTATCATGCTGTCCTGTAGCTCAAATGGTAGAGCATGGCGCTAGCAACGCCAGGATCATGGGTTTGATTCCAAGGGAAAGCAAGAGCTGATAAAATTTTAAAAACTGTAACTTGAATGCAATGTAAGTTGCTTTGGATAAAAGCGTCTGCTAAATGCATAAATGTAAATGTAAATGTCGGCGCGAACAGAGAGCACTGAGGTACACAAATACATATGTTGACAGGCAGGTAGGACAGAATATCGTAGCCCTTGGACTAGGAATATATTTGGACAAACATTTTATGGTCCTACACCTTCCACAGACGATATAAATACAGTTGAATACATTTAGACCACTGCTATCAAGATGTGATGAGACTTTCAGCCAGCAACCAAATCATCTACCCTGCCTTTAACTGAAAATTTCAGGGGTTCTTCAAGTAAGTATTTTATTGACAAAAAAAATTGGGAATGCACTACACTGAAAAAAACTTGATTATCTTACTTAGTATTTTTGTCTTGGTTTCCATAATTCTTCAATCAAAATTCATCTACTTTAGAGGCAAAAGGACTATAAGATATAGTAAGTCTTGTTTTCTGAAAAAACAAAAATCAAAATAAGTGATTTTTTGCTTAAAACAATAACAAATATCTGCCAATGGGATCAGAAAAATTTATTTACTTCAAAGGGAAAACTAGATTATTTTTCTGACCCCACTGGCAGATAAACTCATTTTGATCGACTTTTCAGAAAACAGTGATGATCTTGATATTTTAGTCATTTTGCATCTCAAGTACATGTCTCTTGATTTATGAGTGTTTACATATTTGTACTGGAAAACAAGACAAAAATACTGAGGAAGAACATTATTTTTTGCAGTGTAACTAAAATAAAATATATATAAAAAAAAATCCTAACGAGTCCATTTGATTCTCATTAGAATCGCCTCATAATCACTCATAAGTAGGACCTTCCCAGCAGCACTTGAGGCATTAGAGCACTTGTGTCCTAAAAGATGTCACCCTCTGCTGGACGCCGTCACACACTGCTGGAGCGGCACAGGTTCAGTCTGAGAAACACCTCTAATGTTATAAAACAGACCTGAGTGATGCCGACACACACTCACACAAACACACACACTTTGACTGATGATACGGTGTATTTTCTGAGCAGACGTTTCGGTCTGTCAGTACAATTTCTCTGTACGTCAATCACCCTGAAAGGTCTACATCTACACCACACCAGCACACCAACACATGACAGCAGTGCTAGTGAAGCGACTCAGAAACTGTAGTTCTCAAAACATTTACACTAGTGCAACTACATAGAAGCTGCTCTGAAAAGGTAGTTTGTGACACTATAAGCTACTGACAATGATACTGAGGATATATATATATATATATATCACTTCAATACCTATCAAATGATATAATGCAAAAACAGTTAGGTTGACTGTATTAAATCTGAACAACAGATTTACACTAAATGCATCTAATTAAGGCAAAACAGCACAGGTGAACAGGGTAAAAAAAAATAACTAACTATATAACCATACTTCCCTAGCTGATTTAGAACTGTAAACATTTCTTGTATTAATATTTTCTGAAATGCCAAGTTTAAATACACTAATGAGGCATAATCTAATTAAATGTGCACTAATTTGCATGTATTTCCAGAAAATAAATCTGAACATTGGAAAAAGCCTGGTTCAAAATTTTCTTTCATTTTGTTGATATATTAGAGTTAAAGGTTTTTACAGAGGGGATTTTTCATATCTATTTTCATCACTCTATAAATCAGAAAATACTGTCACCAGCCAGAAATACTGTCAACAGACCATGTTTTTTTAGGAATGAAATGTTGTATAAATCAGTGTAAATGATTTATAAACAAACCCCTCAGTAAAAACCTTCAGAATATAGAAAGGAATGAAACTCTAAGTTTTGGTGTATGTAAGTGCTGCTGAAGTGGAGAAACAAACTCATTTTGAGTCTTTAAAAATATGTATTGTAATTGAAATCTACAGACACAAATAGATAAAGTGCAATTATAAAACCGGTGTGAATCATATGAACAAACCCCTCAGTAAAAACCTTCAGAATATAGATATGAATAAAACTGCTAAGTTTGGTGTATGTAAGTGATACTGAAGTGGAGAAAAAACTCTTTAAAAGATATATACTGTAACTGAAATCTACAGACGCAAATAGATAAAGTGTCATAAAATAAACACTTAAATATGTATTTTGGATGTTTCTGAAAAGCCCAAACTAGCCAACATCTCAAAACTGACCAGTGCATGAGAACACAAAGTTTTTGCCTGTATTGTCTTGCCTTTAGGAGCTTAAACTCAGGTGAACATCACTAATTATACAACAGTTGTCAAATCCCACATATAGGCTATCAATCACATTTAACTATGTCTGTGACCAAGATGACATAAAACACAGCACATTGTTCTCTGATGAATCAAGTAAGCATTTAACTGAATCATTCTAACATAACTGATTGACTGGAACTGATGTCTTAGCCGACAAGACTGATTACTCAAAAATCTGTAGTTCAGACTATTACTGCAGTCACTAGGTCAATGGCCTTATCAGCTACATTTTCCAAAACTTACTAACCACGCATAATATGTTTTCTAAAATGCAAACATGTACATCCATCTTGGTCACATATTATTGTAGCACAGTTGTAATACAAAAACAAATACATTTGGTCATTAGTATGTTATAAGTACTGAAATAAGCACAAATATCAGCAAGTCAAACATTCAGCCAAAATCACCTCAGACCAAGGGTTAAACTACAAACATCCTTATACAACCGAGTCAAAAACACATTAAAGAACAACAGCATTTAACTATTGTTACCAGATGACTTAAAACAGAGCACAGTACTTGATGAATCAAGTAACATTTACTATCATTTAAACAACTGATTCACTGGAACTGATGTTTTGGTGACACTACTTGAAGCTGTAGTTCAGTAGTTACTACATCACTGAGCAATCACATCTTTTATCTAATATCTTAATTGCATTTTATACAAATATTGCTTAGATAAAGTTCATACACTTACTGGCTCATATTTAATTAAACTTAGGGCTCATATGTAAATTGTATGCGAGGTTCAGTAGTGAAGTTTATTAATTTGGACGTGTTCAGCGAACTGCATTTTAATCTGAATTTGGCAAACTGTAGACATGCTGATGCTGTAGTTTAAGAAGTTACTTTTTACTTCTAATGCAGTGATTTTATCCATCAGCATCAAAGTTACAGAACTGCGTGACTAAAACATCACGTCTTGGAAAACTCCAGTCAGTTCACTCTGATTATATGGGCCGTTAATGGTTAAGGTTAAGATTATGAAGAATTAACTAAAGGTAAAACTATTAAAATTGTTTTCGGTAATTGAAAAAAAACAGCTAAAATAAAATAATAGATGCTAAAAACTTACAAAAACTAAATATTTTGCCTTGTAACTAAATAAGTGAAAGTACTACAATTACTAAAACTGAAATAAAAATGTATTAAAGCTAAATAGAAATATTAATAAAAAACAAACCTGACAAAAACACATAATAAAATTACTGAAATGTAAATATTATAAAATATAAACAAAGACTAATTCAAAATATTAGTAAATACTATACAGCAATTTTTTGTTTTGTTAACTAAAACTATTAAAAATCATGTTCAGTAATTGAAATAACATCAAATAAAATACAAATATTATATGACAAACTTCTAAAAAATGAAATTTTGCCCTGGAAAATAACTGAAATAATTCAATAAAATGTTGTGGTACAAAAAAATACTAAAACTACAACAAAAATAGTAAAGCTAAATAGAAATATATAAAATAAATAAATAAATAAATAAATACAAAAGCACATGACACAATTATTAAAACTTAAATAAAAATTTAAAAAGAAAAAGAAAACTGCAAATATAAAATTAAAGGCTAATTCAAAATATTAATACATACTATAATAATACATAATAAATAACTAATAATAAAATACCATGGCTCCAGGATCCACATCTTTTACTGGTGTTGGAAACACATTCACAGACTGCTGTTCAGATGTTTCAATAATCTCACATGTGTGTCCTCTAGAGTTTCAGAAGAGACCTCAACAGTGTCTCAAAACCTGCTCAACACACCAAAGTCTACAATCAAAATATGATCTCAATATGAACTCAAGCAGTTCTCATCAAACGCTCTGAGCTGCTCCACATTCATTTCATAGCTCTAGACTCTCACTGGATGACGCCTAGTGACTCATTTCAGTTTTTTATTTCTTCTGGGGTGAAAATTGTTCCCTCAGAGAGTTTTTACAGCCATCTTGAGTCTTTAAGCACCTCAACTTTCATTCTGCACGTCTATCTACGTCTGTGTCCAGATTGGCGTTCCCTGTCGCAGTGTGAGGGAACTGCAGCGCTGCGGATCGAGTCCAGCTGGAGAAACCAGGCGCGAACACCAGAGACCTGCAGCTCTGCACCAGTTAACAGGAAAAATAATGACTGCGGCGCTTCCTCATTTACAGCAGCAGATTAACAGGCCAAAGGTGAGACAAGTTTTAAGGTTAAAGCGCACTCTTATAGAGCCTCGAAACGATCTGGATATAAATACAGCGGACTCAAAGCCAGATTCGGCCGGTTGTGCTGCAATTTAGGGATGGTGAAGATGATTCTTTGCATCTGTGCAACATTCATTATAACGCGTGCTAAAAACAGTGTCGGGAGGCCCTCGGGGACCCACGGCCCCGCTGGGTGAATGTAGGCCGCCTCAGTGCTGCTCTTAACTAACTACCTCCGCCGGGTCTCGGTAGAATCAAACCGGGACAAAACTCATTCATCACAGGCGATTTGTGCACAGGTTCAGCGGCCGCACAAAGCCTGGCTGGGTCTCTAGAGGCAGTTTCCATGGAAACGGCGGTCACATCGATTAATCAGGACCGATGCACGTTTCATTGTCTGCGTGAGAGCGAGACTCGACTGGAAACACTCTCAGTCCTGTCATGCATAGAAAAGTCTGGAATAATTAGGGGTTTTGATGATCTGGAAAGAATCTCTTCTGCTCACCAGTGCTGCATTTATTTGATAAAAAATACAGGAAAAAAATTGAATTTGAAAAACGTGTTTTCTGTGTGAATATATGTTAAACTGTAATTTATTTCTGTGATTAAATCTGTATTTTCAGCATCATTACTGCAGTCTTCAGTGTCACATGATCTTCAGAAATCATTCTAATATGCTGATTTGCTGCTCAAGAAACATTTCTGATTATCATCAATGTTGAAAATAGTTGTGCTGCACAATATTTCTGTGCAAACTGTGATACATTACTTTTTCAGGATTCACAGATGAATAGAAAGTTCAAAAGATCAGCATTTATTAGAAACAGAAATCTTTTGTAACTTTATGAATGCCTTTATTATTGCTTTTGAACAATTGAATGTGTCCTTGATGAATAAAAGTAAAACTTACCACAAACTTTTGTATGGTGGTGTATCATGATTTCCACAAAAACATTTCAACATTGATAATAATCAGAAATGCAGCAAATCAGCATATTAGAATGATTTCTGAAGATCATGTGACACTGAAGACTGGAGTAATGATGCTGAAAATACAGCTTTGATCACAGAAATAAATTACAGTTTAACACATATTCACATAGAAAACAGCTATTTTAAATTGTAAAAGTATTTTACATTTTTACTGTATTCCTGATCAAATAAATAAATGCAGATAAATGCATTAATTGCAAATAAATGCAGCCTGGGTGAGCAGAAGAGACTTCTTTCAAAAACATAAAACACATTTATTCCAAGATCGGTAGTTTATATAAATACTACCACAATCACAATCAGTGCAGATAATATCTCTCTAAAATGTCATTTATAAAGTCCTTGAAGACACACGTGCAGCCAAGCTTTTACTCAGCAGGTCAGATTCCTGCAATGTTTCACATATTTGCTTTTCATGATAAATGAAGGTCATTAATATCCAAAGCTCCCAATTCTTCTTCTTAAATCGCCTCAAATATGTGTTTGTGCACTTGAGTCACTCTACTAATAGCGTGAATGTGATCAAGAGCCTCAAATGTTACAGGATCTTCTCTCTTCTGGTGTTTAGGTGATTTGTAGTAGATGAATAAGTGTAGAAGTTCATATACAAACTACTGATTCAGCAAAAGTTCAGGGTTTTGATCACAAAGTGTGGTTATGCATCTTTCTGACACTTGCTGTTATATGTTGACATTCACAGAAGTGTAAGAACAAACACTTTTGGGGTTGATGTTAATGATGTTTTAGACACTATGATCGCATGCGAGATCAATATGCAGATCTAAACCAGTCCTGCAGTGATTTCAGAGCATCAGATCTGACTCAATGCTGCCATCTTCTGATGTCTCCAAACACCTGAGCATCGTCCTCTCAAATGAGATTCAGTGTGTTATATAGTGCAGGTTTATATAAAGAGGTTGAATTTGATTTAAAGCCTCATGGAACAACATTTATCACACGCTGTCAACAAGCATCAAGTTCATTTGATTCAGTTTTGATTCTGAATCATTGTTCATTCCTGTTTTACTTCTCAGATTTCTTCATAATCACACTGTCTGTTCTGCACTCATTAAATGCTTTGAGCTTTTTTATTTTATTTGTGCCTTCGGACTGTCCTCTCAGCTCTGTTTAACACACTTTACCATGTTTAATTCAACACATTAAACATTAAAACCAGGCTGAGAAACACAAAGCCTCCTCATTGGTGCCAGTGGAAGCAGACGTGAATGATGATAATGAAAACTGACACGCTGAAATCCAGTGTTGGCAGTAACTAGTTACTGTAATAATACTACTTTTTGCAGTAACTAGTAGTGTAACTAATTACTAATAAGATTTCAGTAATAATATTACAGTTACCATCCATAAAACAGCTTAGTTACTTAGTTACTTTTGATGCCTCGCCCGCTGATTTGAAATCCAACAATCAAATAATTACTAGATTTATTTTCATAATTTTCACGACTCGCACATGCATGTGATGAGGTGCAGCAGGCAAGCTTGTAATATGGAAAAGCTCACATTCAGCAGATAGAAATATTGCATTATATTGATTTTGTCAGGAAAAAATATGATCTGAACACTGATGTGTAAGTTGTGGCTTTACTTTACTCTGGCGTTACATCCCTCTGATCAGCATGTGCTGCATTATATTACTATAATAAAAAATATTTTTGGAAAATTAAAC
>JALXFT010002223.1:25000-26611 GCA_023376895.1 Aspiorhynchus laticeps | reverse complement strand
AGTTTCTACAAACTATTTGATTTGATAAAATACATAATGAAATATAATCGTATATGGGTAATGGAGAAATTACAATTAGCTTCAAGCTACACATGACAATTAATGAGATTAATACAACACTTCTACTTGAATGTCACTATTAATCACTATTGAGTGTTTGTAATAACTTCTGACTGAGATCTAACGTGGATTTTGGTCAAATGATGAAGCAGAAATATGTTATTAGTAACATTTATGTGGAAGATACACAGTTACAACTTCTGTGGGGCGTGAAGAAATAGTAATGTAACTAGTAGTGTAACTAATTACTGTTGCCAGAAAGTAATAAGTAAAATAACAATATTATTTTTGAAAGGAGTAACTAGTAATGAGTGATATATTACATTCTTTGAGTAACTAACCCAACACTGCTGAAATCACACGAGTGTTTTTACAAACGAACACGAGGTGCTTCTGTTCACAGCTCATTACACCTCTGTAATGTGACGCATTTCCAAATGAAAACGCACAAAAGTTTGGGGTCGTAACATTTTCAATGTTTCTGAAAGAAGTGTCTCCTGCTCCTGATACTGTGAAATATTATTTCAATTTTGTCTTAAATTTAAATATATTTTAATATTATATTTTTATTATTTTAATTTAATATATTTAATTCCATTTCTCCAGTGTTTACTTAAAATGTAACATTATAAATATCTTTACTGTCAATTTTGATCAATTTAATGCATATCAGGGTCATTGTAGTTCAACTAAAACCATAACAAAACTTGAAATAAAATAAAATATATAAATCAAATAAAAAGTATTAAAAGTAACTATTTCAACTAGTTGCCAGTGCAACATTTCTGATTTGCATTTACTTTAATTTAATTAAAAACAAAGCAACTATTAATAATATTATTAATATTATATGTATTTATTATGTACATATTTAAAATTAAAATGAAAACAAATATAAAAATAAGAACTAATTCAAACTATTTATAAAAAGTATACTAAAGGAACATTATATACATACCTCCTGAATAAAAGTATTAATTTTACAAACTAAAAATACAAATATTACTGACCCTTAACATTTGAACAATGTAGGTCGCACTTATTCAAAATAATCATGTTTTTCACTAAATTAATAGAATGATTAATTATATTTCATAAATATATGCACTAATATACCAAAACACTGTCAAATATATGCAGTTAAATTAGATTTTATTTTATTTATTTGTTTTATTTTAGTTTTAGTTAAAAGTTTTAGTAATTTTGTTGTGTTATTTTCATTTTTATTAGTTCAAAAATATGTCTATATAGTTTTTATCAAGTTTGAGTTATTTTAAATACTTCAACTTAAAAAACATGAGAACTTTTGCTTGGCAATTAGTTGAAATAAAATTGGTTTAATTTTTTTATTTATTTTATTTCAGTTAGCATTTATTATATTTCAAGTAACAAAAATGTTTTGTTTTAGTTAACGATAATAACCCTGATGCTAACGTTAGTAAAGCAGTAAACAAGTGAACGAGGTCTAAAATGCACAAAAACTCAGGCCTTCAGACAGCCATTGTTTATCTATCGTCTGGATGTTTATTATTAATGACATTCATGTTCAGA
>JALXFT010002223.1:0-15000 GCA_023376895.1 Aspiorhynchus laticeps | reverse complement strand
AACTAGAGTTCAAAAGTCTGGGGTGAGTAAGAAACGAATGTTTCTGAAAGTCTCTTCTGCTCAGAAAGGCTGCATTTGATTGATCAAAAATAAGTGTTTTCTATGTGAATATACTGTAAAATGTAATTAATTTCTGAGATCAAATCTGTATTTTCAGCATCATTACTCCAGTCATAAGTATATATACACACACACACGCATAATTTTATATATATGCTACACTGGCGGTCAAATGTTTGAAATAATTAAGACTTTTTATTTATTGATTGATTTATTGTAAGAATGATGCATTTATTTGATCAAAAATAACTTTGATAATAATTATGAAATATTACACTTGAAATAGTGGTTGTCCATAAAATATATTTTAAAATGTCATTTATTTCTGTGATCAAAGCTGTATTTTCAGCATCATTACTCCAATCTTCAGTGTCACATGATCTTCAGAAATCATAATAATATGCTGATTTACTGCTTAATTATTATCAGTTATTATATTTTTGTGGAAACTGTGATAATTTTTCAGGATTATTTGATGAATACAAAGTTAAAGAAAATAATTTATTTGAAACATAAATAATTTGTAGTAAGTATAAATGTCTTTACTGTCACTTACATCAATTTAATGCAATCTTGTTGAATAAAAGTATTAATTTATATGTATATTATATATATATATATATATATAATATATAATTAATACTTTTATTCAACAAGATACATATTCAACATATACATATACATATATATATATATATATATATATATTTATTACTCTAGAATCAATGGTAATGTATCATATTTTCCACAAAAATATGAAGCAGCACAACTGTTTTCAACATTGATAATAATCATAAATGTCTCTTTAGCAGCAAATCAGCATATTAGAATGATTTCTGAAGATCAATAGAAGGGCATCATAAAAACAGTCCACATTCTGCTCTACAATCCAAGTCCATATCAGAGGAGAGTATTGTGTCATATGGACTGATATTATGGTAGGCATTTAATATTAGTGATATTAAACTGTCCGTCTAAAAGAGATGTGTAAAAAATTATTATATTTGTGATATACACCAGGAAAGACCATTTATAATGTATAGTATTCCAGTCATATCATGTTAATGATAAGAATTTCAGTTTTAAAAAAAAATAGATAGCATTTTTACTTCTGTATTGTGTTATATTTTGATGTTAGTAAGTGTGTTAAAAATTGCTCTGTGTGTAGTGGCTCTGTACCAGAGAGTCCAGGGACACTTTTTATCCCCAGTCCACCCTTCGTCTGAGATGAAATAATCAATCTGAGCCACTAAACGAGAAGAATAAATAAGTAATCAAAATAAAATCCCGGACGTACCGAACAAGCGTCGATGGAACAGGAACTTCCCGGCGATGAGGCCCGTGATGATGGCGAGGATCCACATCAGGACCTTGAGGACGTTCCATCCTCCTCCGGGATATTTATTGACCACGAACGAGAAGCAGTTTCCCACCACGATCATGTGCGCTTGCGTCTGGCTGTGAGACACCGGGTCCTCGGCGAAGACCAGGAAGTTGAAGAAGGTGACCAGGTAGGCCACCAGCAGACGAGACCAGGGGTGCTGGAAGTAATAGCGGAAGCGTGCGTGGATCTCCATCCGTCTGAGGACGCCCAGACACCGCCCGCCTGAAACACAGCACAGAGACGCTTTAACCATTCATAGCTCCATGAATCAGTGGTCACTCACCCTCATGTTCCTCCAAACCCGGAGGACTTGCTTTTTGCAGTGGAACACAAAAAAGACACACTTTATGCTACTTTTTACAGTGTATTTTTCCTGCTTACTGTTGGTTTTCAGTGTATGTTAATGAGCAGCGTGAATAAATGTGACCCTGGAGCACAAAAGCAGTCTTAAGTCGCTGAAGTATATTTGTAGCAATAGCCAAAAATACATTGTATGGGTCAAAATTATTGATTTTTCTTTTATGCCAAAAAAATTACATAAGTAAATATCATGTTCCATGAAGATATTTTGTAAATTTCCTATCGTAAATATCAAAACTTAATTTTTGATTAGTAATATGCATTGCTAAGAACTTCATTTGAACAACTTTAAAGATGATTTTCTCAATATTTAGATTTTTTTGCACCCTCAGATTCCAGATTTACAAATAGTTGTATCTCAGCCAAATATTGTCCGATCATAACAAACCATACATCAATGAAAGATTATTTATTCAACTTTCAGGTGATGTATAAATCTCAATTTCGAAAAATTTACCCTTATGACTGGTTTTGTGCTCCAGGGTCACATTTGGTGAATCGTCATATTTTGTCTAGTTGTCAAAGCAATATTTCTCATTTTCATGTATTTCAAAATAACAATAAATGAATAAATAAAGTAGACATTTAAAACTAATACAAAATAAACACACAACAAAATTACTTAACTAAAATTAAAGTGAAAATAGAAATTATAAAATTAAAACCTGATATTTCTTATTAAAAAAATATTCAGGTCACATTTCACCTCATAAATAAATATTTAAATAAATGTAATTATATAGTTTATTTAAAAAATACACACCTCTACACAATAAGAAAACTCAGCAAAAACAGGGCCCAATGTATTGTGTTAATATGGAATTGATTTTTAAAATGAATTGATTTCAAGTGTTTTATCTGACTTCATAAAATATCTGACCTCATATTTTGAATTGTGCATTGCATTGGTTGAAGGAAATATCCCTAAAATCATCATACCTTTCCTTTGTTTCTACAGTGTATTTTTAGGAGCATAAACATTTCTGCAGTTCTTTCTTTTGATTGTGTTGTGAAATATGACCTGCACACGCTCTCTGCTTCATCTGATTCAGATGGAAATAGTCTGGAACGATAGAAACCAGAAGGTCATTAAATCTGGACTAGATCTGGTAAAGAGAGGACTGTCACACAAACACACTGATGTTCACAGCAACAGCCCGAAATATACATGAGCATGTGTGCTGACGCAAGCGTTCTGGAATAACCCACTGCTCAGAAACCATGTGCTGCTTGACCCATTTAACCTGTGTGTGTGTGTGTGTGTGTGTGTGTGAGTGTCAGTGTGTGTGTGTGAGAGAGAGAGAGTGTGTGTGTGTGTGTGTGTGTCTGTGTGTCTGAGTGTCTGTGTGTGGTGTGTGTGTGTGTGTGTGTGTAGTGTCTGTGTGTGTGTGAGAGAGTGTGGTGTGTGTGTGTGTGTGTGTGAGAGAGAGTGTGGTGTGTGTGTGTGTGTGTGAGAGAGTGTGTGTGTGGTGTGTGTGTGTGTGTGTGAGAGAGAGAGAGAGAGAGATCATTTTCTGACCAAATCTCCCTACATACAGAGGGAAACCTGAAATCACCCAGATACAACAGATGTTACTATAATGTGTGTGTGTGTGTGTGTGTGTGTGTGTGTGTGTGTGTGTGTGTGTGTGTGTGTGTGTGGAGACCATTTTCTGACCAAATCTCCTTACATACAGAGGGAAACCTGAAATCACCCAGATACAACAGATGTTACTATAATGTGTGTGTGTGTGTGTGTGTGTGTGTGTGTGTGTGTGTGTGTGTGTGTGTGTGAGAGAGAGACCATTTTCTGACCAAATCTCCTTACATACAGAGGGAAACCTGATTTTTATTTGTATTTATTTTTTTATGCATTTAGCAGATGCTTTTATCCAAAGCGACTTACATTGCATTCAAGTTACAGTTTTACATTTGCTCAGCTCTGATCAAATGAAATCACCCAGATACATATTTTGAACAGATGTTTTTTAGAGTGTATATAAAAACCAATATTTTGTAACAATTTATTTATATTTACATCGTTTTATTATTTAACCTATTAATCATTTATTTATATTTATATATATATATATATATATATACATTAGTTGAAGTGATAAAGTAAATGTAACTACATAGACCTTTTTAAATTAAACAGAAACTATAATATAAATATACATATTTTTATATAATATAAAACAACAAAATCCATAATACTAAAATAACACTTTATCTAAATCAGGTAAAACATGTCCAGGTCAACACGATTAAAATAAAGAATAGCAAAAATATTTTATGTAAATATTTCTTTAAAAAAAAAAAAATGTAAATATTAATTTATTTAATGTTTTTATGTGAAATCTGACCTGGATGTTTTTAGAAAATTTGTCCAGTAATATTTGTCTGGAGCTTGTGAAGATAGTTATTCAGATTCAGACAGATTAAATATACATAGAGAGATAGAAAAACCCAAATACAAACATCTATCGTTCTATCTCTCTATCTATCTATCTATCTCTCTATCTATCTATCTATCTATCTATCATTCTATCTATCTATCTATCTATCTATCTATCTATCATTCTATCTATCTATCTATCTATCTATCTATCTATCTATCATTCTATCTATCTATCTATCTATCATTCTATCTATCTATCTATCTATCTATCTATCATTCTATCTATCTATCTATCTATCATTCTATCTATCTATCTATCTATCTATCATTCTATCTATCATTCTATCTATCATTCTATCTATCTATCTATCATTCTATCTATCTATCTATCTATCTATCATTCTATCTATCTATCTATCTATCATTCTATCTATCTATCTATCTATCTATCTGTCATCTATCTATCTATCTGTCATCTATCTATCTATCATTCTATCATTCTATCTATCTATCTATCATTCTATCTATCTATCTATCTATCTATCTATCTATCTATCATTCTATCTATCTATCTATCTATCTATCATTCTATCTATCTATCTATCATTCTATCTATCTATCTATCTATCTATCATTCTATCTATCTATCTATCTATCTGTCATCTATCTATCTATCTGTCATCTATCTATCTATCATTCTATCTATCTATCTATCATTCTATCTACCTCTCTATCATTCTATCTACCTCTCTATCATTCTATCTATCTACCTCTCTATCTATCACTCTATCTCTCTATCTATCTATCATTCTATCTATCTATCTATCTATCTATCTATCTATCTATCTATCTATCACTCTATCTCTCTATCTATCTATCATTCTATCTACCTCTCTATCTATCTATCACTCTATCTCTCTATCTATCTATCACTCTATCTATCTATCTATCTATCTATCATTCTATCTACCTCTATCTATCTATCATTCTATCTACCTCTATCTATCTATCTATCTATCTATCTATCTATCTATCTATCTATCTATCTATCTATCATCTATCTATCTTGTTTACATTCATGGCTTCCAGTGCTACACTGAATCTCTTCCCTTTAACGATCACATGTCAAAACAATCAATCTCAGCAACAAATAACACACATGATATCACCGCACGACGCACGCGATGAATGAATCAATCAATCAGCGGATGTTTGCTGATGAGAAACTGTTTAAACGCTTCGTGCGTCCGGATTAGAGCGCGCTATTCCAGCATGTTCCACACACACACACACACACACACACACACACACACACACACACACACGCAGATAACAGATGTGAAGCGTCTCTTACGCAGACAGTCGTGGAGAGGTTCCGAGGCCATCGCCGCGTCAGTGTTTGTGTTCCTCCATCAGTGATGAACCGCGACGCGTCGCTCATTCAACGCGTCCAGACAAGGGCGTAACCATGGCATAGATATTGGGGGGGTCCAAATGTGAGCCCTTCCCCAGATATGTTTTTTTAAGTGCATTTCCCACAATTCACAATTTTCATATATTGATAAAGATTTGATCATCTAGAACATAGTTTTGAGGAATACGTTGACCATTTGAATTAACATTGAAATTACAGTCTGCAATTTCTCTGACATAGCAGCAAATAGGATGGCTTCCAATGAGGAAAACTTACATACCTAAAGCATATTGGTTTAAATATTGTGTGTTTCATGTGAATGAAATCATATCAATCATGAAATCAAACTTACAACTACACTATGCCTAGACGGAAAAAAGAACTACACACACTGATGACAGAGTAAATGGACCCCTTTTAAAAGTTTTTCCCCCACCAGAATTAAGCTTTCGAATCCACGGCACCGGATCAGATAGGTTTCCATTCAAATCAATGTGTCAACTTAAATCCGTTCAGTCGCGGATCAGATCGTAAAAACAAACAGGCCAGGCCATCAACGAATGAATAGAGGCTTATCAATGGAGTGGGAAGTGCGGGAACTCCTTGGTCTGTGACTCCAGCAGTTCATTATTCAGCCTATATTTTCAGGGTATCATGCTAGCTACCTAGCTATAATACTGAGCCATTAAACGTGATATTTTTTCACATTTATTCAAACATTGCCGCGGTATTTTTGTCCATGGCACTACTTTTTAGGTGTCTACTTGCTTACCGTCTGAAAAAAAGACTGCTTCTTTCTTTTAGCTCCTACCTTCATTTCATTTAAGCACCAGTGACAGTCGGACTGAGCGGTTTTTTCAAACGATGCCGCAAGCCGGCGTTTACGGGCTCAACCAAGTGTACAATCGAGGGGGGGTGGTCACACAGTTTTGTTTCCCTTGTTTTTCCTAAATTGAAAGTAAATCGGAAATAACAACAGATCCACTAGGCTACAACCAGGGTTCATAAAAGGAGGGCATATCATATGTCACATATTACAATATAATAGGCCTATTATTGGGGGGGACAGATTGGTATTTTTCCAATATTGGGGGGGACACGTCCCCCCCAAAGTATATGGTGGTTACGCCCATGCGTCCAGAAACAAAACACACACAGCTCAACATGGAGACGGACCTGTATCCCTCTGTGTGTGTGTGTGTGTGTGTGTGTATCTCTACTCGATCATCTCTCTAATTCTCTCTCTCTCTCTCTCTCTCTCTGTGTCTCTCTCTCTCTCTGCGTGTGTGTCTCTCTCTCTCTCTCTCTCTCTCTCTCTCTCTCTCTCTGCGTGTGTGTGTCTCTCTCTCTCTCTCTCTCTCTCTCTCTCTCTCTGCGTGTGTGTGTCTCTCTCTCTCTCTCTCTCTCTCTCTCTCTCTCTGCGTGTGTGTGTTCTCTCTCTCTCTCTCTCTCTCTCTCTCTCTCTGCGTGTGTGTGTCTCTCTCTCTCTCTCTCTCTCTCTCTCTCCGCGAATCATAAGCTCTAACAAACCGAAAGTCTCCTAAATTTCAGTTCACCCAATAGGATCTTAGATGACTTTTGTTTGGATTGGTATTTAAAGGGGACCTAACGCACACCGTTTCACCCAATCTCATGTTAATCTTGAGTACCTATAGAGTAGTACTGCATCCTTCATATCTCCAAAAAGTCTTTAGTTTTATCATATTTATAAAAGAAATATACAGATTTACGATTCTCTCCGAAAAAAGCCGAGCTCCTGGAGGCGTGCCGTGTGGGCGGAGCTAAAGAGTGAAGGCGTGTCGTGGGCGGAGCTAAAGAGTGAAGGCGTGTCGTGGGCGGAGCTAAAGAGTGACGAGCACTTGCTCCGATCGCCAACAAAACACTGATGCCGTTTCACTCACCATCTGCAGTTCTGAATCATGAGCGGGATCTTTTATAGCTGGGACCGCTCCATCTTTCAGTATTAAACGATGTGCAAATCCAGCGTCGAATTGGGCCTTGTTTATAAAACGCTCGTCAACAAAACACTTGAGAAACTCCATCGCTGCCCCGGAAAAACAAACTATATCCACTGTTCACGTAACGCTGGGTTGTTTTGGGAAGCTGAACAAGGTTATCTTGCCCTCACAACCAAAAACACACTTCTTTAGAGACAGCGCTGCTGATTGAAGCGTGTTGATTGGCTGCTCTCGCTCCGGTCGATGCGTGCAGGGGCGTGTTCTTCCGGGAGAAATGCCCATATAAGGAGTTCCACCGTCGTTTACGTCATCAAGAACACTTGTACGAATCCGGAAGTGAGATTTTTGGCACAGAAATACTCTGTTATACGTCCAATTTTTTTTTTTTGAAACTTTGTCCATGCTTAGCATGAGAATCCAACTCTTTACCAGTGTAAACAACTCTGAATGCATGAAACAGCATTGTACCGCCCCTTTAAAAAGAAAGAAAGAAAACAAACAATTTTTTTTATGTTTTATTTATTATTTATTTAGGCTTAGCCTATTATTATTACCCCTATTTTTATTTATTTATTTTAAATATTTATTTATTTATCTATTTTACGTAAAATCAACAATATTGGGATGTTTTCATAAAATGAAATAAAATAATTATAGTGTATAAAGAAAACAAAGTCTATGTCGCCATAAATATTTTTGCAATTCTTTCTTTTGATTTTGTTGTGAAATATGATCAGGGGCGTGTACCATGATGGTGACAGGATGAGTTTCGAGTTCTTTGGTACCATGATGCTGATCATCTGGGGTCCGTTCTTCGCACCTCGCTTAATACATCTGAGATGATGTGAAAGATGCCAGATCTTCTGATCCTGATAACTGATCTCTGGCTAATTTGGTTCTTCAAACGAATTTGTGTATTAGATTAAAATATCTGGATTAAGTTAAGATCTAAGTTATCTAAGATTACGGCGCGTTCTCGTGTTCCCCGAGAAGGGCAGCTGTATCGATTCTCGAAACCACGATCAGCAGCGCAGTGATTGGCTGACGGAACGATCAGCAGCGCAGTGATTGGCTGACGGAACGATCAGCAGCGCAGTGATTGGCTGACGGACGAGACAGTGCAGAACGTAATGATGCAATAACATATCATCAAAAAAGACACCTGACGGAAAACTTGACAAATTTCTGGACCTTTATAAGGAAACAGCCAAGCGAACAAAACTAAATGTATAGATATAAATAGATAAATTAAATCTGCACTGTTTTTAGTTTATTTGTAATTTTTTTTACATGATTCACAATTATTTATATTTATGACTTCTAGTATTTGTACAGGCTTTACATTTTTATTCCAATGTTGTAATTAGCAATTCATTTAATTGTATCTTTGAAGCAGATTTGTCACGTGACAGCATTAATTACAGTTTCTTAGAGTTATCTGCATCTCAAGCCCCGCCCATAATATCTCATAACTCAAATCAATGCACGGCTCAGATTAACTGTATAGCATGTGTGTAAGACTCCAATACAATTATAAAGTAATTATTTCATCACTAATAAATCTTTCAATGAGTAAAACTGGCTGTGTCTATAGTGTTATAGACTACACAACATTATCTTATTTTCAAATTAATTTTTAAATGATTATTATTTTAAATTATTATCCCTGGACCAGTAGAGCACTCTTGTCATAAAGTAACAGTGGCTGGGGCAGATATTAAGTATCAATTCTGCTTAAAAAGATGCAATCTAATCCTGTTTACATGCAATAAGCTGCTCCCGAGCAGGTTTAAGCTTACAGGATCTGTTGCTATGACAACAACTCCAGGATGAGCTTCGAAGAACCAAATGATCCCAGATCAAGCTAAATCATCAACAATCATATCCAGCTAACTGAGTTAGTGACGTACGAAGAACGGACCCCAGCTTTCTTTGTCAGCTCAGGCTTTGATCCTGAGTTTGTGACGCACGTGCGCATGAATGTGACATCACTGGCGAACAGCCAATCACGAGCCTTGATTAAAGAGATTGAAGAATATGATGAATTTAAATGCATTTACAGTGAAAAAAGTACTTGTTCATATAAGAGGAGAAATAAAAGAAATTATCTTGCTTTATCAGTGCAGTCACAAGTGAAACTTGCTAAATTAGTTTGTACTTAGTTTGTCATTTTTAAAGCATTATCTATTGATTCTACAACTTATATATATTACATTCGATGTGTATATATTAACATTCATTTGAAATAAATGATTTTTAATAACTGTTAAACTAAAATTGCTTGTGTGCAATGGATTAATAATAATATAAATCATATATAATAACTCAAATTTGATTTTGGCCAGACAATTGTTTTTAGTACTAGACCTTTAATTCGGAGCAGAAACTGGGGGAGTGACTTTTTTTTTTATTAGCAACTTTTTTTTTTTTTATGAAATATTTGCTCAGGAAAATAAACAGAAGGAAAAGGAAAAGAGCCAGGGGTTCAAGAATGGCCAAACAATACATAGCAATTACAGATAAAAAAAAAGAAACAAATGCAACTAACATACTCTTCCCTCAAAACATAAATGATCAAATACAAATTATACAAAAACACCAAAAAGTGAGCATACATTTAAAGTTTGAATTGCCTTTTGGTTATAGGAGGTAGATAAACATTTAATATAAATGTTAATATCTTCTTGAAAGTAAGAAAAGTTTGGGGTAACTTTCATAACCTTGCATTTGTGGATAAAATATTTTGCCAGAAAAATAATTAAATTGCACAGAAAGAAAATATTTCCATATTGCTTCTCAAAAGTGAAGATTCCAAACAAAACATCCTTAAAGAAAAGCTCAAAATCATTTACAATGAACCGGCAAATGTCTTGCCAAAGTTTTCTTGTATGAACACAATGCCAAAAAACATGCAGGACAGTCTCTGGATGCGAATCACAAAAAGTACACTTCACATCTATGCTTAATTTGAATTTTGACACAATAAAGGTTTTAACAGGATAGTACTGATGAATAAGCTTAAAGGAAATCTCTTTAACCTTGTTTACCAATAAATACTTGTTAGGAAGCGTCCAAACCTTGTTCCACAAAATATTTTCCACTGACCTATTCCATTTAGTCAGTTTTCATTTATACTTCTGCGTCCGCGTTGACGTGCAGTAGTAACGTTAATATTTTCTGTTTTCACTTTATTTCATTTAAAGTATGAAATGAAATATACTTTATTGTCCTCAAAGGGGTAATTTGTGATGGACTCAGTAGCCAGCATTTCGACAAAACCTGATACATTAGAAATTAAAACACTATGCACATCAACCACTCACAAAGGTACAAAAAGCATATTATTATTATTATATCGCAAAACACATTTAATATTGAGAAAACAGT
This sequence comes from Aspiorhynchus laticeps, assembly GCA_023376895.1. Classification (NCBI taxonomy): domain Eukaryota; kingdom Metazoa; phylum Chordata; class Actinopteri; order Cypriniformes; family Cyprinidae; genus Aspiorhynchus; species Aspiorhynchus laticeps. The sequence goes on along the minus strand of JALXFT010002223.1, from coordinate 4,057 downwards.
ATTGATCTGACTACAAAAATTGATCTGAAACTCTATTGTCTTCTGTAGAGCTGCTTTAAGATAATATTAAGATAGAAGAACACAAATATATAGTTAGCCTATATACATAAAGGTATTAGATTTGGATTCTTACACACATAAAAAATGTAATAGAGAGTAAAGATTTGATGTTAGGGTGTTTGATGTCCGCGCATGCGCAGCGCGACGCGACGACGCGTCGCGTCAGAGGCACATGACGTCCCCGCCGCTCCGCTTCCTTCTTCCGGGATCGAGAGTCTCCAAACATCCCCGCCGAGTGAAATAATGTCTCATCAGACGGGTATTCAGGGTAAGAGCGAGATATTATTATGATTTATATATAAGTTACATCAGGATCTGTTTGAGATGAGCGAGCGAGCGGCGCGAGACTCGCATAGCGCCGAGATTCATTTAGAGAATCAGTGAAGTTGTGAATCAAGCGCATCTGCCAGCAGAGATCTCTCTCTCTCACTCAGACCCGAGGGTTATGATTACAATCATATTCATAATTGATCGCATCAGTGTTTTGTAATGTTGTGAGTTGTGCTTCGGTGATCCGCGTCACATTCACGAGCGCGCGGGCAACGCCTTCATCGCGCGCCGCGCGCATCCCATAATGATCCCACAACACTAATACCGCACTGTTTATTGATATCTTAAGCTGTTTTTCTTCCACTCTATTTCTGTTCAATTTTAATTACTATGTATTGTTTGGCCATCCGGGCTCTTTTCCTTGGCTTATGTTTTCTTGCATTTTTATTTTCTAAGAAGTGTTTAATAATATATAAGTTATATGTGTATGTATCTCACACTGAACACAGAGTAATCACTGTCAAATAAACATAAGACTCTCAGACTCACCTTATTAATATTAATATCTTTATCTTCAAACTATAATATACACCATCAGTCAAAAGTTTTTTAACAGTAAGGTTTAAAGAAGTCTCTTCTGCTCACCAAGCCTGCTTTTATTTGATCCAAAATACTGAACAAAATCAGAAATATTGTGAAATATTTTTACAATTTTAAATAACTCTTTTCTGTGTGAATATGTGTTAAACTGTAATTTATTTCTGTGATGCGCAGCTGTATTTTCAGCATCATTACTGCAGTCTTCAGTGTCACATGATCTTCAGAAATCATAATAATATGCTGCTCAAAAAACATTTTTTATTATTATTATGTTGAAAACTGCTAAGTATAATGTTTTCAGGATTCTTTGATGAACCGAAAGTTCAGAAGAACAGCATTTATCTGAAATAGACATCTTTCTAACATCATAAATGTCTTTATCATCACTTTTGATCAATTTAAATCATCCTTGCGAAATAAAAGTATGAATTTCAATAACCCCCCCCCCCCCTCAATTTATTTTTAATTACACTGACGCCAAGCTTTTCAATGGTATAGTGTATAATGTTACAAAATAGTTTTTATTTCAGATGAATAGAAAGATCAGCATTTATCAAATAATCCTGAAATAAATGAACTCAACTGTTTTGAATAATAATAATAATAATAATAATAAATGTATCTTGAAGCAAATCAGAATGATGTCTGAAGGATCATGTGACGCAGTTTATATAAAATTGTAACCAGTCAGAGCATCAGAAAACATACACCTTACTTTAGATATTACTATCAATACATTAGATATTATATTCATAATAGATAATAATAATCTTAATATTTTCTGGGTTTCTGACTACGGTCATCAAAATAATAATAGATTTTTAATAACTGTTAAACTAAAATTGCTTGTGTGCAATGGATTAATAATAATATAAATCATATATAATAACTCAAATTTGATTTTGGCCAGACAATTGTTTTTAGTACTAGACCTTTAATTCGGAGCAGAAACTGGGGGAGTGACTTTTTTTTTTATTAGCAACTTTTTTTTTTTTTTATGAAATATTTGCTCAGGAATACAAAGGAAAAGGAAAAGAGCCAGGGGTTCAAGAATGGCCAAACAATACATAGCAATTACAGATAAAAAAAAGAAACAAATGCAACTAACATACTCTTCCCTCAAAACATAAATGATCAAATACAAATTATACAAAAACACCAAAAAGTGAGCATACATTTAAAGTTTGAATTGCCTTTTGGTTATAGGAGGTAGATAAACATTTAATATAAATGTTAATATCTTCTTGAAAGTAAGAAAAGTTTGGGGTAACTTTCATAACCTTGCATTTGTGGATAAAATATTTTGCCAGAAAAATAATTAAATTGCACAGAAAGAAAATATTTCCATATTGCTTCTCAAAAGTGAAGATTCCAAACAAAACATCCTTAAAGAAAAGCTCAAAATCATTTACAATGAACCGGCAAATGTCTTGCCAAAGTTTTCTTGTATGAACACAATGCCAAAAAACATGCAGGACAGTCTCTGGATGCGAATCACAAAAAGTACACTTCACATCTATGCTTAATTTGAATTTTGACACAATAAAGGTTTTAACAGGATAGTACTGATGAATAAGCTTAAAGGAAATCTCTTTAACCTTGTTTACCAATAAATACTTGTTAGGAAGCGTCCAAACCTTGTTCCACAAAATATTTTCCACTGACCTATTCCATTTAGTCAGTTTTCATTTATACTTCTGCGTCCGCGTTGACGTGCAGTAGTAACGTTAATATGTTCTGTTTTCACTTTATTTCATTTAAAGTATGTAACTTTATTGTCCTCAAAGGGGTCATTTGTGATGGACTCAGTAGCCAGCATTAAAACAAAACCTGATACATTAGAAATTAAAACAATATTCATGCACACTATGCACATCAACCACTCACAAAGGTACAAAAAGCATATTATTATTATATCGCAAAACACATTTAATATTGAGAAAACAGTATTGATCTGACTACAAAAATTGATCTGAAACTCTATTGTCTTCTGTAGAGCTGCTTTAAGATAATATTAAGATAGAAGAACAAAAATATATAGTTAGACTATATACATAAAGGTATGAGATTTGGATTCTTACACACATAAAAAATGTAATAGAGAGTAAAGATTTGATGTTAGGGTGTTTGATGTCCGCGCATGCGCGGAGCGACGCGACGCGACGCGTCAGAGGCACGTGACGTCCCCGCCGCTCCGCTTCCTTCTTCCGGGATCGAGAGTCTCCAAACATCCCCCGCCGAGTGAAATAATGTCTCATCAGACGGGTATTCAGGGTAAGAGCGAGATATTATTATGATTTATATATACATCAGGATCTGTTTGAGATGAGCGAGCGAGCGGCGCGAGACTCGCATAGCGCCGAGATTCATTTAGACGATCGGTGAAGTTGTGAATCAAGCGCATCTGTCAGCAGAGATCTCTCTCACTCACTCAGACCCGAGGGTTATGATTAAAATCATCTTCATAATTGATCGCATCAGTGTTTTTGTAATGTTGTAAGTTGTGCTTCAGTGATCCGCTTCACATTCACGAGCGCGCGGGCAACGCCTTCATCGCGCGCCGCTCGCCCATCCCCATAATGATCCCACAACACTAATACCGCACTGTTTATTGATATCTTAAGCTGTTTTTCTTCCACTCTATTTCTGTTCAATTTTAATTACTATGTATTGTTTGGCCATCCGGGCTCTTTTCCTTGGCTTATGTTTTCTTGCATTTTTATTTTCTAAGAAGTGTTTAATAATATATATATATATATATATATAACAAGGGCGTAACCATGGTATAGATATTGGGGGGGTCCAAATGTGAGCCCTTCCCCAGAATTTTTTTTAAGTGCATTTCCCACAATTCACAATTTTCATATATTGATAAAGATTTGCTCATCTAGAACAGAGGTCTTCAACCCTGCTCTTGGGGACCCACTCAACTGGATAGTTTATTTCCAACCGGCTTCAGCACACCTGCCTGCAATTTTCAAGCAGTCTTGAGGAGCTTGATTGGCCACTTCAGGTGTGTTTGATTAGGGTTGAAGCTAAATATTTCAGGATAGTGGGTCCCCAGGAACAGGGTTGAAGACCTCTGATCTAGAACATAGTTTTGAGGAATACGTTGACCATTTGAATT
>JALXFT010004594.1:22500-53389 GCA_023376895.1 Aspiorhynchus laticeps | reverse complement strand
AACATTGAAAAAACAGTCTGCAATTTCTCTGACATAGCAGCAAATAGGATGGCTTCCAATGAGGAAAACTTACATACCTAAAGCATATTGGTTTAAATATTGTGTTTTCATGTGAATGAAATCATATCAATCATGAAATCAAACTTACAACTACACTATGCCTAGACGGAAAAAAGAACTACACACACTGATGACAGAGTAAATGGACCCCTTTTAAAAGTTTTTCCCCCACCAGAATTAAGCTTTCGAATCCACGGCACCGGATCAGATAGGTTTCCATTCAAATCAATGTGTCAACTTAAATCCGTTCAGTCGCGGATCAGATCGTAAAAACAAACAGGCCAGGCCATCAACGAATGAATAGAGGCTTATCAATGGAGTGGGAAGTGCGGGAACTCCTTGGTCTGTGACTCCAGCAGTTCATTATTCAGCCTATATTTTCAGGGTATCATGCTAGCTACCTAGCTATAATACTGAGCCATTAAACGTGATATTTTTTCACATTTATTCAAAAATTGCCGTGGTATTTTTGACCATGGCACTACTTTTTAGGTGTCTACTTGCTTACCATCTGAAAAAAAGGCGAATGTCCGCCTGTTCGTCCTGCTTCTTTCTTTTAGCTCCTACCTTCATTTCATTTAAGCACCAGTGACAGTCGGACTGAGCGTTTTTTTTCAAACGATGCCGCAAGCCGGCGTTTACGGGCTCAACCAAGTGTGCAATCGAGGGGGGTGGTCACACAGTTTTGTTTCCCTTGTTTTTCCTAAATTGAAAGTAAATCGGAAATAACAACAGATCCACTAGGCTACAACCAGGGTTCATAAAAGGAGGGCATATCATATGTCACATATTACAATATAATAGGCCTATTATTGGGGGGGACAGATTGGTATTTTTCCAATATTGGGGGGGACACGTCCCCCCCAAAGTATATGGTGGTTACGCCCATGTATATATATATATATATATGTATCTCACACTGAACACAGAGTAATCACTGTCAAATAAACATAAGACTCTCAGACTCACCTTATTAATATTAATATCTTTATCTTCAAACTATAATATACACCATCAGTCAACAGTTTTTTAACAGTAAGGTTTAAAGAAGTCTCTTCTGCTCACCAAGCCTGCTTTTATTTGATCCAAAATACTGAACAAAATCAGAAATATTGTGAAATATTTTTACAATTTTAAATAACTGTTTTCTGTGTGAATATGTGTTAAACTGTAATTTATTTCTGTGATGCGCAGCTGTATTTTCAGCATCATTACTGCAGTCTTCAGTGTCACATGATCTTCAGAAATCATAATAATATGCTGCTCAAAAAACATTTTTTATTATTATTATGTTGAAAACTGCTAAGTATAATGTTTTCAGGATTCTTTGATGAACCGAAAGTTCAGAAGAACAGCATTTATCTGAAATAGACATCTTTCTAACATCATAAATGTCTTTATCATCACTTTTGATCAATTTAAATCATCCTTGCGAAATAAAAGTATGAATTTCAATAACCCCCCCCCCTCAATTTTTTTTTAATTACACTGACGCCAAGCTTTTCAATGGTATAGTGTATAATGTTACAAAATAGTTTTTATTTCAGATGAATAGAAAGATCAGCATTTATCAAAGAATCCTGAAATAAATGAACTCAACTGTTTTGCATAATAATAATAATAATAATAAATGTATCTTGAAGCAAATCAGAATGATGTCTGAAGGATCATGTGACACAGTTTATATAAAATTGTAACCAGTCAGAGCATCAGAAAACATACTTTAGATATTACTATCAATACATTAGATATTATATTCATAATAGATAATAATAATCTTAATATTTTCTGGGTTTCTGACTACGGTCATCAAAATAATAATAGATCTCTACATGATGTGTTTTAATAAAGACGTGCTTTGCATGTGCTGTGATATAGTGTGTGTGTATCATCAGAAACACAGTCTGTGGCTGGGGACTCTTGATTAGAATCAGTCTCTGATGACTTGTCTGGTGTTATATCGGCTTGTTTGTTTGTTCATTCATCTTCTAGCTGCTGACGAGGTGAAGGATGTTTTTGGCAACGCCAGGAACGGACAGTACAGACTCCTGAAGATCGTGATCGAGAACGGTATGAACCCCACACAGGAGCATTTACAGACAGAACCGATCAGGGCCGTGTTCACAAAACACCTTCAGGATAAAAGTAGCTCATAACTCACAGATTCAGGAGAAAACCTTAACAATAATGGACGTGTCTGTCCTAAACGTAGGACTCCTAAATGTTTGCTCTGAGAGTATTTCACAGTGTTTTAGCACTAAAATTAGCTCCTAAATCTGTGAAACGTTAGTGAAGAGGACTCATAAGTCACTATAAGACCAAACCACAAACGATCCTGTAGGGCTGCTCGATTATGACAAAAATCATAATCATGATTATTTTGGTCAATATTGTAATCACAATTATTTAACACGATTATTATAGGGCTGTATAACCAAAAAAAAAAAAAAGCAAATCTAAAGTATTCAGTTAACAGCCTACTATAGAAATTGAATAATCGAATGTAAAATAAAACGGCGTAGTCTTCACTGTAAGAATTAAACTTCCTTTGTTTCTTATTAAAGCTACAAAAGACCTTCTATGAAGAGCAGTGAGTGATTTTGTCTTTTGTTGTTTGATTATTAAGCACACAGTCGGAGCAGGAATATAGCGCACTGTCACTTTAAGAGCCACACGGATCCAATTTACTGTTACACATGCATTCTCAGTATCATCTGTTTACATTCATTTATTACATAACCGACGAGGGTTTACGTGAATAATCACTAAGCGCCGCATTTTGACACATTTTTGCATGTATTTGAGCGTTTAGGCGCATACGTTCAGCTAAAGGATGACTTTACATGCTCCGTCTCTGAGCGCGTACACAGATATCCTCCTCAGGAACAGCAGAAGTTCATTAATAAATCTAATCAACTTTATTAACTCAAGCACGTCCAATTTTGCAAAAGTCACGTTACATGATTTTACTGATTTACACGTGAAAATGGGCTTTTATGGAGGAGTGAAAGCGCACTGCTGGAAAGGGGGCGGAATGGGGCGCCATAATCGTTTTATCTCGATTAATGGATTTTCATAATCGTTGGAGGCCGAAATCGAAACTGAATTTCGATTAATTGCACAGCCCTACTTCCTGAAATAGCTGTTTCCAGCAATCTTCCTCTGAACGTGAACATGTGACGATCATGAGCTTTTATAAAGATATCACCTTTTGTTTTGGAGGTTATCCCAACCTTAAATTCTCCTTTGATTATATCCTTGTTTTCATTAATCACTCAGGTAAGACGTAACGTTGAGTCCAGTTTGGTTTTCTGTTACGTTTGCATGTCTTACTATCAGCCGTGATTATTCTCTGTTAATTAAAAGGCTGTTTATATGCATATCCGCTAATTGTTTACGAGAAGCACACAAGTAAGAGGCTGACAATTAGCTGAACATATACTTGTTTAATTAGTGACACACATCTTTATTTGAATGTGGCAACATAATGTCACGCTCTACAAAAGTTATTTTTGTTTTATTTCCGTACAAAAAGTATTCTCGTTGCTTCATAACATTATGATTGAACCACGGATGGTAGATGGACTATTTTGACGATGTCTTTCATACTTTTCTGGGTCTTAACAGTGTAATTTACTTGGCAGTCAATGGGATGGTCACAAGCCTCCTGGTTTTCATCCAAAGTATCTCTAATTGTGTTATGAAGACTAACAAAGCTTTTACAGGTTTGGAACGACATGGTTTAGTGATTAACATTTTCATTTTGGGGTGGAGTATCCCTTTAAGACTTCTCTGTGTTCCTCAGCACAAGTTTGTCTCGCAGCTTTGTGAATAGGTTTTAAGAGACAACTCTTATCTAAAAACTTGTGCTGCTATTTAGGAGATCTCTTAGTGGTGATGTGAATGAGTCATGACACACAGAGCTGTTTGTGGTTTCAGAGGAGCTGGTTCTAGGCTTCACCAAAGCGGCCGCTCGCAGCTGGGAGGAAGACTATGATGCTCTTCTGCTTCCTGCGCTGGATAAAGAGCTGCCCTGTTATATCCTGTTCCGCCTGGACTCCACCAACAGCCTGGGACACGAGTGGATCTTCATCGCCTGGTCACCTGACCACTCACCTGTAAGACACACCTGGATCATCGTCTAGATTGACCAAAAACGATATCTCCATGTTTTCTGGGATTCTTCCGATAACGATAATTAGACGATATATTGCCGAGTGTGTTATTGTGCTGATCTCTGACTACCGTGGACAGCTGCAGTTTTTGATATCCTTCATATGCTGAGTGGTCAGTTCACATCAGTGATAGAAATTAATAGATTTTTACCTTTTATGGGCATTTTTAATCTTTTGAGTCAAATTCTTACATTTAATCAGTGAATTAGAATATTAAGACATTTAGGCTGTTACCAAACATGAAATCAGTATCAACAAAATTAATCTTTGCATCTGAAGTGGCGTTTATATGCATTTACACACTGTTTAGGACATGAGTGCTTTAACCTGCAGTTACACATGCATAAACTTTTGATATTTTAAACATAAAACATTGAATACTGATATTTGAATGTATTTTAAAAATGAAAAGATACTTTAAGTGTGAAATTAAACCCGCCAGCAGGTGGCAGCAAGTCACTGTTAATAAGTGAGTCATTGCGACTGAACCGAATCATTTAAAGTTGATTCATTCAGGAACGAATCACCGTCATGTTGCTCAGAGACGCATAACAGTGTTGTGGCTGTGTTTGGAGTTATTTTTGTTGTCGAAATGGAGCAAAAACAGGCAATATGGTGTCTAAAACATAAGTCTCTTAATATTAACTTATTGTTTATTGAACTGTTGTATAAAATAGTTATCACATTTGTAATCATGCTTATTTTTGAAGAAACAAACAGCACTCTTTGTGTGATATTAACTAAATGAAATGATAGAAATATATACAATTTCTGCCCCATATCTTGAATTTTGTGATCATTCTTAATGTATTTTAATACTGAATCATGCAGTGAAAGAACGCACTCTAAGGCCGTGTTCACACTTAGCGTCTTTTTTGACTAGAAAAAGTTGACAAGAGCGCTTTTTTAGTAAAATAAAAAGCTGGCAGCGTTTTGGTTACAAATAGCAGCCAACTGCTTTTGTTGCTATAACAGCTGCAACGGTAGCCTAGTGCTGTGTGCTGCAGAAATGTCGGGTTTTGAAGTTAACGTTGGCTTTTGCAGTTAACGGGGAGGGTATGTCGGTTCACAATGACGTTTGTGGGAGCGCGACATTATGGAAACTGTATGGTGCTTCCAACTATTTAGTCCAGGAGCTCCGGCTGGATGATGCACGGTTTCATACAACTCCTTGTGCTCCGAAACTAGTACGATCTGTGGCTATCTTCTCCTTTTTCTCATTGTTTTTGTTATGGAAACGACTCGCCACTCGCTTGTCATTGGTCAGCTGTCAAAAAGGCGCTTGACGTAGGGCGTTTTTTTCAGAAAAGTTAAACTTTTTTCAACTTGAAAAGACGCTCTGAGCTGCAGAAAAAGACGCCGGCGGTGGCGTTAAAAAGCGCTCAGGACTTTTTTGAAAACACTATTATAATTATAATGTAAAACAGACGCCGGCAGCTTCAAAAAAGACGCCAAGTGTGAACATAGCCTAAATGCACACGCGCACTGTTTTTTGTTATTATTTTATTTTTTTGTAAAATACTCGATTATAATATAATAATAATAATAAACTTTATTTTATATAGCGCCTTTAAAAGTAGCATCTCAAAGTGCTTTACATACATATACAAATATGAAGTAAAAAAGATGATGTCAAATCACACATCGTTAAAATAACAATTACGATATTAATTCAGACGTTATATATCGCACACCTCTAGCTAGATCTTAAAGCTTCTTCAGATCACTGTTTGGTTCATGAACGCAGCAGATGCTTCTCTGCAGAACTGCAGAATATAAACTGATCTTTATGCAGTTCTGAGCATTTTTATCATTCTCATACGTGTTCAGACTCGTCAGCGTCGTTAAACACTCGTGTGTGTGTGTGTGTGTGTGCTGAGGGATAAACACTGATCTGAGACCCGTTACACACTGATCCTTTCAGTTCTCCTGGAAACAGCTAAACTGATCTGTTAGACTTCTGTTAGTACACAATCCCCCGGTTTCAAGGCTTAAGCCTAGTCCCAGACTAAAATGTAAGTCTGAGCTGTTTCAACTGAAATAAACTTGCACTGACTGATCTTAAAATATATCAGTGCCTTTGTATTATTTTTAGATGCACACCAGTAATGTTTTGTCTAAGGCACATTTATAAAAACTACTCAAATGTCCTAATTGAACTATGGCCTAATCCTGGTTTAGTCTAAGCCCTGTCTGTGAAACCAGGCCAATGTTTAGTACTTTTATATATTATTACTATAAGAAAGAAAATAATTTAATATATAAATCTTATTAAATAAAATATATTTATAAAACAATATATAAATAATATAAAATAATGTGTAAAATATAATTTATAAATGTTATGATATATAACAAAATAATAATTGATAAATGATTGATAAATAATTACTAAAAAATTAATATGCTTAATAACATAATTTTATAAATAATAATATTACTAATAATGATATAAGAAAATGTTTATATTATGAAATTAAATATATTTATGAAATAATATATGTGTGTATGACAATAATATAAAATTATATAAAATATTACTTATACAATATATTTTAGGATTTATAAATATAAACTAATAATTATTAAATTATTGATAAATAAATAATTACAAACTAAATGAATATGTATAAATAAGAACATTATTTTATAATAAAATTATAATTAATATTAGAAATTGTATTAGAAATTTATAAATATTAATAAATAATATATATTTATAAAATAATAATAATATAAGATATGTAAGATGTTATTTAGAAAATATATTTTAGTATTCATAAATTATAATAATTATTAAATTATTGATAAATAAATCATTAACACCTACATCAATATATGTATAATTAATAACACTATTTTATAATTAATAATAGTAGTAAGTAAACTATTGTTTTTTGACCACAGTGACATCTGAACCCACTCTTAGGACATTTGACGATGCAAGCAAGACTAATGGTTTCTTTTCCACACATTTTTAGTCACTTAAAAGGTCTGATTTTGTTCTTTTTACATTTACATTAATTTTCATTATTTAGCAGATGCTTTTATCCAAAGCGACTTACAAATGAGGAAAACAACAAACAATTGTGAACGTTTTTCAGAGAAACGTCCCTTATTTGACTGTTAAGACTGACTCTTGATCACTGGTCAGTTCATTACAGTGCTGTGTGTTTGTGTCGAGCGGCTGGCGCTCTGTTGAGTGTGTTTGCTCTTGAGCTGCTTTTCATGTGAAACTCACGATCTGTCGCCGCTCTTTCTGACAGGTGCGGCACAAAATGCTGTACGCCGCCACCAGAGCCACGCTGAAGAAGGAGTTCGGCCTCGGACACATTAAAGATGAGATGTTCGGCACCGTGAAGGTTCGTTTTCTTCAATGCAGATGTGAACTGAAGACTTCCTTAAAATGAAGCAGTTTAGATTAAAACTAGAGATGTGCTGATACCCTTTTTCCCTTCACGATACCGAGTACTGATCCGATACCTGGGTGTGTATCTGGTTATACAGCTGTATGTACTACTAGCCCTGTATGAATTGATACACTTATTTTATGGTGTGCTTCACATATATACTGTACATTGTGGCGGGAGGAGCAAACGACAGACACAGTGGGCGTGGCGTCAGGCCTCGGAGAGGCTTTTATTCAACAGAAATAATCAAATAGTGTCCAAAGGGGATGAAGTGTCCAAAATAAACAGGGGATCTGGTGTCCTCGTCGTGCTGCGCGGGTTGTGAAGGAGGGGCAGTGTTCTGGAAGGAAGGGTCCAGGTAAGGGGCGGAGTCCGGCGGCCACACGCGCTCCCCTCTCGGGTCCGGAGCGCGAGGGGCGGTTGCTTCTCCTAGCGGCTTCATCCTCCTTCGGCCCACGGCCCCTCCGGGGATTATACGGCCCGGCATCCTGGCCCGTCAGCCGTGTACGTGTGCGGCAGTTGCTCCCTCAACGCTCCCTTCCTGGACCCACGAGGACGCCAGCGTGCATGCACGGGGAAGAGACCGGTCTCCAGAGGAGAGGCGCAACCGGCATATAACAGCGGCGGTGATGAGGCTCCATTCACTTCAGGTGTGCCTCATCACACGCCGCCAGACCTGGCTGTTTCAGCGCCCCTCCTCTCTCACACACCCACTCCCGTCGGGAGCCTGGTGAAGCGCGGCGATTAAGGGACGGGGAGATGCTGATAATTAGGGGGGAGGCAGCCGACTCGTCACAACATATATATATATAGTCTGGCGAGTAAATAAAAAGTATATAATATATAATGTTTGGGAAGAGGCACAGCTTTTTAAATATCTAAAATTACACTCTTAACATCAGTCAGTCAAGCATTATAAATATATTATGATAATCAACTATTATTTAATTACAGAATTAAATTATTAATTAGAATTAAAACTTGGTAACCATGTATGAATGCATATTAGTCATTTTAACTGAACTTAGGACTGGTGGTGGTGCTTTTTTGGTCATTCAGTGTTTCTGTAAAAAATGGGGGGGAACAACTATCAATAATACTTATGAGATAATAATCATACTATGAATTCTACTAAGAACAATATAAAATGCACCAAGGATTAACAAGCTGCTGGATTCATGAATATTAATCACGTAGTCTGCGTTCGCTCGAACTGATTCGCTGAAATCAAAACAGGGATGATTATAGGTGAGCGCCGGCCAATGAGATTGTCGTTTGCGCAGTAGCTCCGCCCTCTAGCGGAGAACCCGGCAGTTCTTAAAAGCTGAAGAATTCCAAAGGAACTACGTTAATTTGACAGAAAAACACAACAAAGAATATCGTTTACATGTAGCGCGTCAATTCTGCATGTTATGTAAGACTCTCTCGCTCTCTCTCTCTCTCTCTCTCTCTCTTTGCGGGTGAGAAAAAAGCAAAGCGACGGCGAGTCATGCGCTTCACACTAGAGCTCACGGTACGTCAAATACAGGTGCGCTGCGCATCCATTCAGATGATCTGAAAAATATCACAGATCGCTTGACGGAGAGAGAAACTCTGAAGCGCTCAGTGTTCAGCGAGTGAAAATACATCTGTGCTAAACTTATACATAGCCTCCAACTCACACACTGGCGAGTAAAATCTGATTATTTATTAGCCAGTGGCTAATATTAGACATCATTTAGTAGCCCAGGGTGAAGATTTAGTCACATATGCGAGTGATTTACTGGCAATGTGCAGCACGTTTATTTCTTCTTCGCTGCTCTATATAGTGGTTGCTTGTGTGGCAACAGCACAACTTCCTATGTTTGCATTCTGAGCAGCGAAGAAGAATTGATTTCCGATTTGTAGCGTTAAGGAAAGCTAGCGGGCATAACTATAGGTCTTGTTTAAGAAAATGGTATCGGATCGGTACATGGGTTCAAGTACTCGCCGATACCGATGACAGAATTTTTTGTGGTATCGGTGGAATTTCCGATACTAGTATCGGAATCGGAACAACCCCAATTAAAACTACCAGTCAAAAGTTTGGGGTCCATAACATGGTTTAATGTTTTTGAGAGAGGTCTCTTCTGCTTATTAAGGCTGCATTTATTTATTGAAAAATACAGTGAAAATTTTTATATATTACTACATTGTAAAACAGCTGTTTTCTATGTGAATAAATTGTAAAATGTATTTTATTCATGTGATGCCCAGCTGTATTTTCAGCATTACTGCAGTCTTCAGGGTCATGTGATCTTCAGAAATCATTCTAATATGCTGATTTGCTGCTCGAGAAACATTTCTGATTATTATCAATGTTGAAAACAGTTGTGCTGCACAATATTTTTGTGGAAACCGTGATGCATTTTATTTTTCAGGATTCACAGATGAATAGAAAGTTCAAAAGAACAGCATTTATTTGAAATAGAAATATTTTGTAACATTATAAATGTCTTTACTGTCACTTTTGATCAATTTAATGTGTCCTTGATGAATAAAAGTATTAATTTCTTCATTAATAAAAATCTTACTGACCCTACAACTTTGAACAAATCTCTCTCCCTCTGTCTCTCCCTCTCTCTCTCTCTCTCTCTCTCTCTCTATACACACATATATCACATACACCTAAGGTTTTAAGAACATCACAGTGTACATGTGTGCTCATATATGATGTGTTTGTCTGTGGCAGGATGATGTTTCTCTCAGTGGATATAAGAAACACGTCACGGCTCAATCTGCTCCTCTGCCACTGACGGCTGCTGAGGAGGAACTACGACAGATCAAACTCAGTGAGGTATTCACACACACACACACACACACTCACACACACTCTACACAATCACACACACACACTCACACAACACACACACACACACACACACACAATCACACACTCTCTCTATCACTCACACACATCACACACACACACACACACACACACAACACACATCACACTCACACTATCTCACACACACACACACACACACACACACACACACACACACTCACTATCTCACACTCACTCTCTCACAATCTCTCACACACACACACACACTCTCTCATCTCACACACACACACACACACACTCTCACTCTTACACTCACACTCACACACACACACTCACAATCACACACACACTCTCTCTATCTCTCATACACACACACACACACACACACACTCACACTCTCTCTATCACACACACACACACACATCACTCTATCTCACAATCACACCACACACACACTCACACTCACACACACACACTCACACACACACTATCACACACACACACACACACACACACACACTCTTACACTCACACACTCACACACACACACACACACACACCACTCACTCACTCTCTCTATCTCTCTCACACACACACACACACACACACACACTCTACACTCACACACTCACACACTCACACACACACACTCTCTACACATCTTACACACACACACACACACACACACTCACTCACTCTCTATCTCACACACACACACAACACACACACACACACACACACTCATCTCTCTCTCTCTCACACACACACACACACACACACACACTCACACACACACACACACACACACACACACACACACACTCTCTATCTCACACACACACACACACACTCACACTCACTATCTCTCACCACACACACACTCTCTCTCTATCTCACACACACTCACAATCACACACACACACACACACACACTCACGTCTGGTCAGCTATCTCTCTCTCAAGGGACACACAACACAGGCGTACACATCTACACTGTACACACACAGTATTTTGGTGGAACACACATGGTACACACTCACTTGTCTAGGGTCTCTACACACTCGCACTCACACTCTCTATCTCTCACACACACACACTCTCTTCTGTACATACACACACACATGTCTCATTTACTACACACACACATCTACGTCTGGTCTAGCTAGTCACTATAGTAGACTCCACAGGCGTAAATATTTGTTAGGGTCTTTAAATGAGCATTTATCTTGAAATATAAATCTTTTGTAACATTTATAAATGTATAATTTACCATAAAATATCTATTATTTTTCTAATAGTCACTATAGTAATTATGGTCATTTCTGTGATTTTAATAGCATTTATCTGAAATATAAATCTTTTGTAACATTTTAAATGTATAATTTACCATAAAAGATCAAATTTTTATAATAGTTACTGTAGTAACCGTGGTATTTTGGTGGAATATTTAGCATAAGCGTCATTTTTAAAAGCATTTATTTGAAATAAAAAATTCTTGTTTGTAACATAAATGTAATTTACTATAAAATGTCTCATGTTTGGTAGTAATTACTATAGTAAAATATATGTGAGGGTCTTTTAAAATGCATTTTGAACATGTTGTTAGTGAGTGAGCTGATCAAGTGATCTTGTGTGGGGCTCATCAGTCCCAAACTCACGACCATATAAGGACGTGCAGTGAAAACGTCCCGCCCCATCCCTAAAACCAGCCAATGAGAGAGCAGTACACTGCAAACAGGAAGTAGAAGTTTCATTTTCCTTAAAAAGCCCCATCTGTAGGTCAGAGATAAGAGCTGACAGCACTGAATAAATGACAGAGAGAACAGAGAGACACGACGACGCCTGAAAATAAATCAGTGACAGGAAGCGAAAGATACAGAGACTAAATTAACCTGATCGTCTGGATGGTAGTTTATAACTGCATTTCTGTGGTTTATTATCCATGAACTAATCAAATGTATCTTGAATGCACTGTAAGTTGCTTTAAGCGTGTTTGTGTCCCTGGAGCACAAAAGCAGTCATAAGTAACACAGGTATATTTGTAGCAATAGACAACAATACATTGTATGGGTCAAAATTATCCATTTTTCTTTTATGCCAAAAATCATTAGGATATTAAGATCATGTTCCATGAAGATATTTTGTGAATTTCCTACCGTAAATATATAAAAACTTAATTTTTGATTAGTAATATGCATTGCTAAGAACTTCATTTGAACAACTTTAAAGATGATTTTCTCAATATTTAGATTTTTTTGCACCCTCAGATTCCAGATATTAAAATAGTTGCATCTCGACCAAATATTGTCCTATCATAACAAACCATACATCAATGGAAAGATTATTTATTATGATACATAAATCTCAATCTCACAAAATTGACCCTTATGACTGGTTTTGTGCTCCAGGGTCACACATGACAAATGCATAAAGATAATAAATGTTATTAATTAGTGGCTCTGTGTGTGCGCAGGTTCAGACAGACATTCACGTGAACTCTACGAAGCAAACTCTGCAGGGTGTGGCGTTCCCTCTGGACGGAGACGCTTTCGCTGCGTTACAACAGTTCAAGGACAAAACACTCAACTACGTTCAGCTGGTGAGAGACGCACACGGCCCACAATGCAGCAGTCAATCGACAACAAAGAGATTTTGGGTTGATATCTGTTGTTTTATTTCCAAAGAGCATCAATTTTGAGAAGGAGCTGATCGTGTTGTCGAACACGGACGCCACGGAGGTGAAGGATCTGCCCAAGCGGATCCCCAAAGACGTGGCGCGCTATCACTTCTTCCGCTACAAACACTCACACGAGGGCGACTACCTGGAGTCTGCAGGTACAGACGACACTCGTGTGTTTGATCATCAGAGGAAGATCGTTAGTCCAGGTCATATGTGACTATAATATTCACTTTTTCATAAAAGCATGAAACTTGGTACACTTGTACAGTTTGGGGTCCTGAACATTTTCAGAAATGGAGCCATCGCAAAAACACCTCGTGGTTGTCATAGCAACCATTTTACTTTCCGCAATAACCAAATTATGTATTTTGTGTCATATCTCCTGAACCAAACATAACACATCTTTCTTTATTCAATAATACATTAAAAGATTGTTTTCAAGAATACAATCACATATTTCAGAGATATGAAAAAAAATCATCTCGGGTAAGTGTATTATTCTTTACCTCTCAGGCAGAGTCAGGTAGGCGGTATGTTATTAGTTAATTATCAAAGAAAGAAAAAAAAATAATAGCCATAACATGGACTATTGTAAATGCTGCGATACGCAGATATTGTGAATTCCTTCTCACATTGCTGATTTCACCATTAACTCTTCACCTGAACAGTTTATGTAGTTGTATATGGTATCATTGTATTCCTTGACCATCAAAACATAGGGGTAGACATCATCTTTTCTGTGTTTATCATGTTTGGTTCAGGAGATATGACACAAAATACATCATTTGGTTATGGCAATAAGTAAAATGGTTGCTATGACAACCACGAGGTGTTTTTGCGATGGCTCCATTTCTGAAAATGTTCAGGACCCCAAACTATAGAAGTGTACCAAGTTTCATGCTTTTATGAAAAAGTGAACATTTCATCTTAAATTTTGCACCCATCACCTGGACTCATCGACTGTGAAAGGAAGGGATTCCCTTCTTCTAATCCACATTATAGTTCACTAAAACCATTAAAACAAAACATTTTCTTTGCTTGAAATTCAAATATAACATATATAAATATATAAAAGAAATATTTCAGCTAGTTGCCTTTATTTAAAAAATTAATATTTTTATAATATATTTATTATAGAGGTCTGCACGGGCTTTAAACTGAAGCCCGAACCCGGCCCGTACCCGAGATCGTCTGACCCGACCCGACCCGACCCGAGCGGCACAGTTAAATTTAAAGCCCGAACCCAAAATCTTTTTTTTTTTTTTTCACAACGAATAGCCTTTTTTTTTTTAAAAGAGAGAAAGATGCTGTATTTCACGACTGCATGCAATGATCAGTAAACAAATACATGTAAAGAAACAGATTCATCGAGGCTCGGTCAGTTCACAAGGCAAAAGAAAAAACACTTACAGTTATGAAAGTTTATGAACATCAGGTGCAGCGGTCACATGCACCGGTCACACAGCGATTTTTGAATGGTTGTATATGACAAGACGATAATTCTTCCACCGTGCAAATTATGGTCATTTTCGTCAGTTAAGGCTCGTTAGCATTCGGTGTAATTTAAATCAGACACGGAGATGTAGTGCGGTAAGATCGCATTTATTTTAATTAATTAATAATTTATTTGAATTGGCGAGAGAGAGAGAGAGATGAAAGTTGCGTGTGTGAACCTGCGTCTGCGCGTCTCTCTCTACAAGCAATGAGGTTTAGTTACTTCAAAAACACTGATTTTACCCCGTCATTACAGAGAAATATAACGTTGTGAGTCAGTAGCCTATCGAAGCTATTTTACTAATAACAGTGTCTGTGCTGTGTGTTCGCTGCGCGATCGCTCTGATATCTGTGTGCAATAATGTGTGTGTGTGTGTCTATGAAAGCAGCGAAGCCTGCATATAGTTTTAGTTTAGCTACAAACCCGAACCCGACCCGAAACCCGAAAGTATCTCGGGACCCGTCGGGCTTGGGTCGGGTAGCAGACCTCTAATTTATTATATTTCTTCTATTTCATTTTAATTTTAGTTAAATTTTTAAGATTTTTTTTTTCACTTTTATTAGTCATTCTTATTTCAGTTTTCATTATTTTAGTACGTCAAGTTGAACTAAATAAAACCGAGAAATGTTGCTTTGGCAACTAGCTGAAATGTTAATAATAATAATAACAATATTTTATTTCTGTTAAAGTTTACTTTATTTCAAGTAAATGTTTTTGTATGGTTTGAGTGAACTACTGTATTGACCCGAATATAAGACGACCCTCCTTTTTCCAAATCTTTTATTTTTTTTCCTAAATTATTTTCATATTGCATATTTTTCCTATTTAATTTTGGTTTTGAAAGTATGGTAATGTTATATCCTGGTAAAATGTACCAACAATGACATTTAAATATACACTTTTTCTGATCATGTGATCTTGTGTGGGGCTCATCAGTCCCAAACTCACGACCATATAAGGACGTGCAGTGAAAACGTCCCGCCCCATCCCTAAAACCAGCCAATGAGAGAGCAGTACACTGCAAACAGGAAGTAGAAGTTTCATTTTCCTTAAACAGCCCCATCTGTAGGTCAGAGATAAGAGCTGACAGCACTGAATAAATGACAGAGAGAACAGAGAGACACGACGACGCCTGAAAATAAATCAGTGACAGGAAGCGAAAGATACAGAGACTAAATTAACCTGATCGTCTTGATGGTAGTTTATAACTGCATTTCTGTGGTTTATTATCCAGGGAATGCATGAACTAATCAAATGTATCTTGAATGCACTGTAAGTGGCTTTAAGCGTGTGTGTGTCCCTGGAGCACAAAAGCAGTCATAAGTAACACAGGTATATTTGTAGCAATAGACAACAATACATTGTATGGGTCAAAATTATCCATTTTTCTTTTATGCCAAAAATCATTAGGATATTAAGATCATGTTCCATGAAGATATTTTGTAAATTTCCTACCGTAAATATATCAAAGCTTAATTTTTGATTAGTAATATGCATTGCTAAGAACTTCATTTGAACAACTTTAAAGATGATTTTCTCAATATTTAGATTTTTTTGCACCCTCAGATTCCAGATTTACAAATAGTTGCATCTCGACCAAATATTGTCCTATCATAACAAACCATACATCAATGGAAAGATTATTTATTATGATACATAAATCTCAATCTCACAAAATTGACCCTTATGACTGGTTTTGTGCTCCAGGGTCACACATGACAAATGCATAAAGATAATAAATGTTATTAATTAGTGGCTCTGTGTGTGCGCAGGTTCAGACAGACATTCACGTGAACTCTACGAAGCAAACTCTGCAGGGTGTGGCGTTCCCTCTGGACGGAGACGCTTTCGCTGCGTTACAACAGTTCAAGGACAAAACACTCAACTACGTTCAGCTGGTGAGAGACGCACACGGCCCACAATGCAGCAGTCAATCGACAACAAAGAGATTTTGGGTTGATATCTGTTGTTTTATTTCCAAAGAGCATCAATTTTGAGAAGGAGCTGATCGTGTTGTCGAACACGGACGCCACGGAGGTGAAGGATCTGCCCAAGCGGATCCCCAAAGACGCGGCGCGCTATCACTTCTTCCGCTACAAACACTCACACGAGGGCGACTACCTGGAGTCTGCAGGTACAGACGACACTCGTGTGTTTGATCATCAGAGGAAGATCGTTAGTCCAGGTCATATGTGACAATAATGTTCACTTTTTCATAAAAGCATGAAACTTGGTACACTTGTACAGTTTGGGGCCCTGAACACGGCAACCATTTTACTTTCCGCCATAACCAAATTATGCATTTTGTGTCATATCTCCTGAACCAAACATAACACATCTTTCTTTATTCAATAATACAATAAAAGATTGTTTTCAAGAATACAATCACATATTTCAGAGAAATTAAAAAAAATCATCTCGGGTAAGTGTATTTTTCCTTACCTCTCAGGCAGAGTCAGGTAGGCGGTATGTTATTAGTTAATTATCAAAGAAATAAATAAAAATAATAGCCACTATTGTAAATGCTGTGATACGCAGATATTGTGAATTCCTTCTCACATTGCTGATTTCACCACTAACTCTTCACCTGAACAGTTTATGTAGTTGTATATGGTATCATTGTATTCCTTGACCATCAAAACATAGGGGTAGACATCATCTTTTCTGTGTTTATCATGTTTGGTTCAGGAGATATGACACAAAATACATCATTTGGTTATGGCAATAAGTAAAATGGTTGCTATGACAACCACGAGGTGTTTTTGCGATGGCTCCATTTCTGAAAATGTTCAGGACCCCAAACTATACAAGTGTACCAAGTTTCATGCTTTTATGAAAAAGTGAACATTTCATCTTAAAATGTGCACCTGGACTCATCGACTGTGAAAGGAAGGGATTCTCTTCTTCTAATCCACATTATAGTTCACTAAAACCATTAAAACAAAACATTTTCTTTGCTGGAATTTTTTTTTTTTTTTTATTAATTTAAAAAAAAATTAATGTTTTTTTTTTTTTTTTTTTTTGGCAAGAAAAAAATAAAAAATAAAAAAATAAAAAAATTAAAAAAAAAAATTAATGATTAATGATTTAAAATTAATGTTATAATGATTAAATGAATGATTTAAAAAAATATATATATTTATAATATTTCTCCTATTTCATTTTAATTTTAGTTAAATTTTTAGGATTTTTTTTATTTAGTTTTTTCACTTTTATTAGTCATTCTTATTTCAGTTTTCATTATTTTAGTACGTCAAGTTGAACTAAATAAAACCGAGAAATGTTGCTTTGGCAACTAGCTGAAATGTTAATAATAATAATAACAATATTTTATTTCTGTTAAAGTTTACTTTATTTCAAGTAAATGTTTTTGTATGGTTTGAGTGAACTACCGTATTGACTATAAGACGACCCTCCTTTTTCCAGATGTACGTTTTGGAAAAAGGCTTTTTGAAAACCAAATCTTTTTTTTTTTTCTCTCTCTGTAAAACATTTTTTTTCTTAAATTATTTTCATATTGCATATTTTTCCTATTTAATTTTGATTTTGAAAGTATGGTAACGTTATATCCTGGTAAAATGTACCAACAATGACATTTAAATTTACACTTTTTGATAAACCATAACAATAACAGGTAGCCCATCTGAATTATGTAACAGTTAGGCTATCCATCTCATAACAGCCGAGCAACATTTGATTATCAGTAGAAGTGAAATCTTATTGTAGTCTTCAAATCTGGGTTCTGTCTTCTGTTTTAAAATCACTCACAGAGGAAGTTTGTTCCCATCAGGCTACAGTCACGACTCGTGCCGCTGCTTTTCTTTTTCTTTAGTTTTCACTCGTGATCTTTACAACACAGTACATTACATATTTCATGGCACACTGGTTTTACGTGTGTTTGGCGCCACCTATTGTTATGGGTGTATTATTGACATGTCAAAGTCTAGACCAGGGGTCATCAAACTTGATCCTGGAGGGCCGGTGTCCTGCAGAGTTTAGCCCCAACTTGCCTCAACACACCTGCCTGGAAGTTTGAAGTATACCTAGTAAGATCTTGATTAGCTGCTTCAGGTGTGTTTGATTAGGGTTGGAGCTAAACTCTGTAGGACACCGGCCCTCCAGGACCGAACTTGGTCTAGACCCTGAATATAAGACGACTGCGTTTTTTCAGATGTATTTACAAGAAAAAAAACATCTTATATTGGGGTCAATACGGTATAATAATCCTGATCGCCAAGCCAGCATTTCTCATTTTTATTTAGTTTAACTTGATGTACTAAAATAACTAACACTGATAATAATAATAAAACTATAAAAAAGATAAAAACCACAAAACAAAATGAAAACAGAGTAATATTAAAATACAAACTCAAATGATTGTAAATATGAATCCAGCCTCTAATAGCCCTGGTGTTGTTTCAGTGTTTATTTACTCCATGCCGGGATACAGCTGTGGGATCCGCGAGCGCATGCTTTACTCCAGCTGTAAGAATCCACTGCTGGAGATGGTGGAGAACAAACTGCAGATGGAGGTGGAGAAGAAGGTCAGTTCGGCTCGTGATTAGAGGAATATTCTCCACATACAGTACATTAGCACATCATTATGACTCGACTGCAGTGTGGAAAAAAACAAAACAGCAATACCTTGGAAATATACATTATTAAAAATTAAATTATTAATGACAAATTGAATACAGATACTATAATTTTAAAATGTAAAATTTTCTAATTTTATTTCTAATTTGTACATTTTATCATTTTAATTTCTAATTTACTAATTTTAGTTCTAATCTGCACATTATCATTTTAATTCTAATTTCTAATCTCTACATTCCGTCATTTTAATTATCATTTCTATTTTTCTTTCCAATTTCCAAATTTCTGTCATTTTAATTCTGTTTTAATTTTGTTTCTAATTTTATTTTATTTCCTTTTCATAATTTTAATTCTGACTTGTTGCTAATTCTCTTTCATAGCCTGCATCTATCTTACATCCTACACATGAACTTTTCAAATGTTTATTTTATTTTTTCATTTTAACCCTCACATGGTGGTCAAAATGACCTTTTTATTTCAGTGAAATAAATTCAAAATATTTTAATTCAATAATGTTTATTTTATATAATATTTTGTATTTTTAGGAGATTTTATTGTACTAATTTATATTTATGTAATATTTAAGATCCATTTATTACTTGTTAACCACTTTTTTGCAACTTAAACTTATAACTCTTGAATGCTTTGGAGCGCTAAAGTTTGGTCTATTTTTAAAGAAGACACTTGGCAGATTATTGCTAGAGTGAAACAAAGTTAGAAAAAAGTGCAACAACAACAACAAAAAAAAGTTATAGAAGTTTATTATTATGAAAATGCACAAAAAATGCTATTTTCAAATTTATTCAAAATATATATTTTACAAAACATGTTTTACTCTAAAACTGTGTGAAATCAAAGCCATAAATGTAAACAAGTTGTCTTCCAAATTTGAAGTTGATATCACAAAACATGAGCTTTCAGTAAAATGTAGTTTGGCCGCAGTAACAAACGTTTCCACTAGAGGACATTCATTTCTGGTCGTTTTGTACAAGTGTGACTAGTTTTTTCAGCATATTTTCATTTCATGTCCATGATTTGTTTTCCACATAGCAAGTGCCAAATCCTTCACCAAGATTTTGTACCATTCAGATGAAATGAAAAATTCTATAAAAAACATGTCTGAGCTGAAGTGACGTTTGTGTCTTTCGGCTGTAAACCTGAAAGCGTGTTTTTCCCCACAGATAGAGATGATAGGAACATTCCACAACATTCAATATAAGCTGTTTTTAGACTAACAACAAAGTTTTGAGTTCTGAAACTTACAGGCTGTTTTTATAGTACAATGACCTCTTATATGTCAAAGGATCAAGAGAATTTTGGTTTCTCAGTTCATGATCCCCTTAAAGAAGGCACTTGGCAGATTATTGCTGGAGTAAAAATAAATAAAAATAAACTAAAAACAGTTATAAAAATGTACGTTTTGTTATGAAAAATGCACAAAAATACTATTTTCAAATTTTATATGAAATATATATTTTACAAAACATGTTTTACTCTAAAACTGTGATAAAATCAATCTGAGCAAGTTTTGAAGTTGATATCACAAAACATGAGCTTTAAGTAAAAATTTAGTTTGGGCACAGTACCAAAAGTTTCCACTAGATGAAATTCGCTTCTCATTCATTTCCATTTTTTTTTGTACAAATATGACATTTTTTCAGTAGCTTTTCATTTCATGTCCATGATTTTTTCCCCCCTCATAGCAAGCGCCAAAACATTTACCAAGTACCATACCATTCAACTGAATTCGAAGAGCACCAGAGGTTCATTTTTAGGGCTGCGATGATAAATCGTGGATTGATTTTGAGATCTTCCGAATGTATCGTGATTCTCTCTGGAATTGATTCTGATCTTAGATTTGAATCTAATCTAGTTTAATCCACACACTCAAATGCTGATGAAGAAGAGCGCTGAACTCATGTAATTTCACCTCGGCTCAGAAGTCTTTTATGACGCCAGATTAATGTAAACTCAGCCCACTGTGAACACCCTTGTAATTCACTTCAACCTTTTCGAATTTTATGAATGATTATTTTAGGTTCAAGTGTGTGTAAGGATTTGGAAACAAGCAGAGTACGGCTAATCCTAAAGCCCTGTTTACACGTGCGTTTTTGTTTTAAAACGCATAACTTTTGCTACGGTTACGCCTGTTGCTTACACTACTCTGGCGTTTTCGAGGTCGAAAACTGAGACTTTTGAAAACGCTACAGACCCCGTTTTATTTTGAAAACTCCAGGGTTGTGTTTCAGTGTAAACGGACCAAAACGGAGACTTTTGAAAACGATGGCGTGGCCAAAGCCACTAGAAGGCAAGCCTCCAACAATTAGCCAAAAAAACGTAACGGCTAATGCTAACGGAAAGGAGACCAGAGACTGTTTTTTTTAAATGGATGTCAATGGAGGAGAGGCTTCACTACGCTGAATAAACAGCTTTTAGAGGAAACGGTTTATCATTTAATGAATCGACAGCCTATCTCAGGGTTCCCACGCTTCTTGAAAGTACTTGAATTTCAGACATATAGATTCAAGGCCTGGAAAGTACTTGAAAACAAACATAGGTCCTTGAAAGTGCTTGAATTAAATTTGAAATCAATTTAGTTTATGGCGCTATTTCAAAAATTGCCCTATATGTGCTGTCAAAGACAGAATGAAACGGCACTAATGATTGGGGTGGAGATGGGGTAGCGCGAAAAAAACTTTCAAAAAGAACAGTTTTCTTAAGCCTGCTCCCTCTGAGTTTCTGACCATTACCTCCCGCAACGTGTGTCCTGCTCCAGCAAACATTCTAGTATTGTATAGAATTTTCACGCTATCAATATGTGGGGTATTGAAATCACATTTGAATGAGCGCTCGCAGTTCACTTTCGATTTTGCGATCATTCTCACTCTGTGTAAAGTGAGCACATCTTTACAGTGCGTGAATAATTATTAGGCACGTTGATATTCTGATCATATTTTTTTCCAAGCACATTTTACTAATTCCAAACCACATCTATCTTAATATCTACTATTAATTTTGTATTTAATAATTTATAAGTGATATATAATTGTCCATGAAGGCTGGAAGTGAAAAACTCCTTATATTCAGGTGTGCAGAATTATTAGGCAGGTTTTCTTTTACAGATGAAATGAGCCAAAAAAGAGATTTAACTGAAAAGTCAAAAATGATTAAATCCCCATGAGAAATATTCAAAACTAATGCAATACAGAAATTGCCAAGTTAAGGCATGACCATTGGTCAGCGAAATGCTCATTGGGTCAGCAGGGTTAAAAAAAAAAACAGGTGGAGAAGAAAAGACCCATGTTAACGGCAAAATAATTAAGAATCAATGTGAAGAATTAGGTGTAAACCATCAGGAACCATGAGCAGTATGGGACAGTACAGTACGGTACGGTACGGTTCGGGACCGAACACCCTGATCCAGCATGCGTTTCCACTGCCAACCCTTTACTTTATAGGCGTGGTGTATGCCGGAAAGTAGTGATCAACAATAAAGCACGACAATAAGCACAACTCCGCCTCTTTTATGTAATAATAGCCATTATAAAAGTATAAGTAGATTATATAAGAGGAAATAAAGACAAAAGCAAACAATTCAGTCAAACGTATCTCATGTTTAATCACTACAGAGACATCAGAGCCAGTGGCAAATGTCGGAAGGACTAGCCGAGCTAAGGATGCTTGAGGTGGATACATGAGCACTGAGCGCCCGGTGATCGCCTGGAGCTCCGAAATCGGCATAGCAAATTTTCAAATAGGCTCTGTCTTTATAAATAAATCGCAGATTTGAGTTTTAAACAACTACATTCTCGCCTGAAAAACTCATAAAACTACATTTCATGACAGAATAACAGTAATATTTTGAAAATTACGCAGGTTTTTGGGCAATGACGTTTCACAAGTCCACAAGAAACAGAACACATATTGAGAAACGGCTATTGTCTGTTTGAAAATATAAAATTATAAAATACACTGTTATATTTTTTTGTGTTTGCGCACGTACCACTCAGTGGATACGAGCCATAAGGCTCCAGCACCATCATTTTCCAGAACTGCAACCTACCTGGAGTCTCCAGAATTACAAGGTTCTCAGAGACTTTGCTTGGGTAAAAAATCCTAAAAAATGACCCTCACTTAATAAGAGTAACATACTGAAGTGATGAGAAATACATGAAGACTATTTTTTTTTATAGGCTTTATGGACAGAACTTGAAAAATAAGAAAAACCGCTAAGTGAAAAGTGTTTAGTTTAAAAGCAAATAGAAAGTCCTATTTTTTTTTTTGCAGATTTGCACATGTACAAGGTTTAAAATGTTCATGACATATTTTTTTTAAAAATATTGAAGTTTTGAGCTGCTGCATATTTAAGCACCTGCATTCCTCTAGTCTAGGTCAAAGATGAAAAAATGGGATTTACAATAATAAGTGATTTACAAAATAATTTTGACTTGAGTTATTTATTAATGAGTAACGTCTCTATTGAGAGAATGTGCACATTTTTAATGTTAACAGGTTTTACAGTGTTATTACAACATTTAACCACTTTATTAATTTAAAAATTGCGAAATTCTTTCAAATTTAAATCTTGTACAAGAACTACAGCAAAAAACAGTTTGATGCATATTTTATCAATATTTTAGAAATTGTATTTGAATATTACCAGTATTGACTTCAATGGATTTCATTAAATTTCTTTGAACACGACTGCTCAAAACAGTCTAAATTTATGAAACCTACACATTCAAAACATTATTACTCTGAAATTTTTAATGTAAAGGTTAAGTGTATGTGAAATGTTTAGTACTGTAAGGTCTTTCATGACACTACATATGCTGGCGTGTGAATTTGATGGGTGCTTGATATAAAATAAATGGTGCTTAAAAAAGTCCTTGAAAGTCCTTGAATCTGGTGTTCATGAAAGAGTGGGAACCCTGCTATCTGCTAATCTTCAACATGTTTTACACTAAGCAATACGTCTGGATTTAACGTTTTAGAGTTTACACCGGAAAAAAAATACCGTTTTACAAGAGAAGTCAGACTTTTTGCGACAGATGGGATACAGCTTACAACATTTCCCATTCATTCCTATGGGATCCGTAAACGGCGACTGAGTGTCGCACAACTCTGACCGAAAGTCAATGACGTCAAGGCTGTAATGTGATTGGTTATTAAGGGACACGTGATCCAAGTTAGCCATTACACTTTCTCCAATAGCAAGTAATACAGACCCTATCATCTCCCTATAGTAAGATAATTGCTGCGTCCCAATTCGCATACTATCCGTCCTAAATAGTATTCGAAAATAGAATTAGTATGTCCCAAATCATAGTATGTTTAAAAAAAGTATGCCAAAGATTCCCGGATGGTCTACTGCTTCCGGTTAGAATCCGAAGTGCACACTCTAACGGCTAATATTACCCACAACACACTGCGCGGTGGACGAGGATTCGATTAGAACTACAAACACGCATAAAAAGTGTTTAAAAACTACAAACATGGCGGATATGCGTGACCAACGGACAGGTAGAGAAAGGGATTTGAGTGATAAATAATCAATGTCTAACCTGATTAAAAAATATTTATTTAATGTTATCCACGTTATATTTCATCTGCAGCAACACTGTGAACTTTTATAATGATACGTTTGGTGTTTAACTTTGAAATGCATCATTATGCAACACATGAGCAGAGTTCTCGGCATGAAAGACCCGCGATGTGCCTCTTTATTTCTCTCCAATACCGTAGGAAATCAAATTAGACAAAATGTGGATGCTGTTAACTGTGATAAGATGATTGACAGGACAGTTTGAACAGTTACAGGATGCTCGTAACTAAGCAACAGAGCGTCCCTTAAAGAAGCAGCTATGAGGAAGGATGCAGCTATAGTCGACCTTGACGACCGTGTAAACAATAACATCATGCTCATTATTGTAGCCATAGATATGTAAAAGTAGATTCCCCATTCGACCGCTCCAAGCATGTAGACGTGTCCACCATCTAAATAATAGAGCATCTATGTATACATACCTATGGTTGTATCTGTATGAATGGTCATGTGACATGCGTTTTAGGTTGTGTAGTGTAGATAGAGATTATTTCTAAAACGCAGTGAAAACACCAGTGTAGACGAGCATCGTTTTGATTTTAAAACTAAAACGCATTAGTGTAAACAGGGCCTAAAGCATGCAGCGCCATCTGCTGTTCAAAGCTAAGCTCAGAATCGACTCGCGGCGCATTTTTCATTTTCATTTCATTCATTTTTATTCATAATGTCTGAGCTGAAGTGACGTTTGTGCAGTGTTGGGTGTAACTAGTTACTAAGTAATTAATTACTGTAATTTAATTACTTTTCCCTTGAAAAGGTAAAGTAAGGGATTACTCTTATTGTTTCTGTAATTTAATTACAGTTACTTCTTATGTAATTTAATTTAATACTATGTATAGACTGAACATTTATACACAATACAATACAATACAATAGTGGATTTAACATCAAAATATAAAGTCTAACCTTAAAATGCATGCTTTTTATGCTCCCTTCTCACTTTAAATACTGAGTTAATAAGAATATTGATACTTTAGTGTCCAATTCTCAATATTAACTTGAATATTACTGGGATATTGACTGTTTATTATTACTTAAAAAGCACATATTAATGTCTTATTCCGCAAGACCTTATTCTAAATCCTTAATCCAACCTAATTCTTAAACGTAACTACTTTACTAAGCATTAATAAGCAGTAATTAGGAGTATTTTGAGACAAAAGTCATAGTTAATAGTGAGAATTGGACTCTAATCTAAAGTGTGACCAGAATAATTGATGTAGTTACTTGAAAGAATTTAAAGAAGTAATATATTTAAAATACATTTTTCATACCAAGTATAGTTCAAATCTATTGGTACAAATAGAGATATGAGACATACAGGGGCATTTTTTCCCCCAATATCTTGAATTTTAGGGCATAACTGCATGTATGTAGTTGTTGCCCTGCATTATATTTGTCAACTGTATGAAATGTAAGATGATGTACAGGTTTGGGGGCGGGGCCAGTGCATTAAAATATTTGAATCACGTTATTTTTTTCAATAACTAATTAATCAAGTTAACGCGTTAAACTGACAGCCCTAGTAACTAGTAATGAATAACGTTTTTAGAGTACCTTACCCAACACTGTGTTTGTGTTGTAAACCTCGGCGTGTTTTTCCCGCAGTTGGAGATTGATAACGGTGACGAGCTGACGGCTGATTTCCTCTACGACGAGGTTCATCCCAAGCAGCATGCACACAAGCAGGCCTTCGCCAAACCACGCGGGCCGCCCGGCCGAAAAGGCGAGCGCAGGATCACGAGACGACCCGGAGACGGTCAGGACGCCGACGATTAACCTCCATCAGCAGACGAGCTCACGCCATTCATTCCTCACAGAGTCCCACGCAGAACTATGCACAATGTGACACGAACATCTCTGCGGGGCGTGCAACTTCAAAACCAACCAACCGATTATTAAACCACATCGTGCAAGGCTTGAGTGATTTTAAACCGTGCCAAAATCAGGTCTGCAAACCTTCGCCATTCCTTTTATTGTGTCTTATATTGTTTTATTTTTCTATTTTTTACCAAACACGAGGGAGATGCTAATCACACAACTCATTTTTTTATGACATAAACTCATTTTTGATATGATTGTTTTGGTTCCCATGTGCCAGGATGCTCATTTTTCTATGCAAATGCTGTTCTGTTTTGTTTTCTGATGTTTTCGTCTCTGAGGTGTATTCCCCGCCGTCTCCCGAGGCGCCAGATCAGGACGTGTTATTATGATGAATCTAAAAAGGGAAGATGGAAACACATGGGTGAATTGGATTGAATCACTGTTAGGTCAAAACGAACACAGGTCACGTGGAGTATCTACTGTCGTTTGACAAACCACTGTTTAGCATCCGTACTGTGACGGCAGCCGCTCTTGAGTTTCACATGTAGCCTGTCTGTGCCGTGTGTGTGTGTGTGTGTGTGTGTGTGCAGACGTCTCAAATACTCGTCTATGTACAACTTTGTGTTTGTTTTTTAGAGAAAAATAAAGTATATGAATCATTGAATGGACTGTGCTTTATTACATAATACAGGAGAGATTCACAAGGCATTCTGGGTCTGTGTTTTGTGAAATTTGTGGCTAAATTTCAACAGGAATGTGATATAAATATAGATTTACCCTGAACAACTCATCTGGAGCTCTGGGAATGTGTTTGATGAAGATCTTCCAGTTCAGAGAGAACCTGACAATTTAAAATATATATATATTAATATTAATGTATGTATATTATTATATATCATGTTTTTGTTATGGCTTTTCAAATTTGTATACACTTTTGTATTTGTGTACACTTATGATTTGATAAATATTAAAAAAATAAACTATTAAATATAAAATAACTATAAAATTTAACAATTAATCTGGTCAAATGTATGGTTAATGATTAAACTAAATATAAAGATAAAAAATAAATATAAGTAACAGTAAATCTAAGTGACATTAAGATAGATATTCTACAAAAAATATATAGTATAAAAACTATAAAATATAATATGAAATTGTAATCTTTAAATATAATCATTCAAATAAATGTAAATATGAAAATGTTAATTCTAGGCTAAGCATTTAGCAAACTAAAAACTAAACTATAGTTTTCAAAACAAAAGAAAAACAGCTTTTTAAATGTCATTTTCATATACTTTTGGTTTAATATTCAAAATAATAATTTAATATAAAACAATATAAATATAAATCTTTACATAAACATTAAAATAAATATAAACATTTAAATTAAAATATGCAATAAAATATATGAAATCATTCAAATAAATATAAATATGAATTCATTTTAAGATAGAAACTCATTTTTTTATATATTATATAATGCATAATACAAATAAGTTATACATATTTAACAAATATAAAAAAATTATAAAATATATATTTTTATAATAGATTTTATACAATTATTTAATAAAATACTTTATTATAAAATAATAAAACAAATAATATGAAAAACAAAATAATACGAAAAATGTAAAACAAATGTCAAATAAATAAAAACAATATAAATGTAAAAAATACATGTTAAAATAAGTATGTAATATGTAAAATATTTCTCAAATCAAATTGAATAGAATATCTGGTAAGTGATTGAACTAAGTCCATGATAACACACAGACACAGACACACACACACAGACAGACACACACACACAGACAACACACACACACAGACACACAGACAGACAGACAGACACACAGACACACACATAAACTCACTCACACAGACACCACACACACAAACTCTCTCACACTCACACACAGACACACACACACACTACACAGTACACACACACACAGACAGACACACACACACAGACACACCACACTACACACACACACATAAACTCACACACAGAAACACAGACACACACACACACAAACTCTACACACACACACAGACACTCATCTCACACACACACACACACACACACACACACACTCACACACACACACACACTACACACACACTCACTCACACACACACACAACACACACACACACACACACACACACTCACTCACACACACACACAACACACACTCACTCACACACACACACACAACACACTCACACCACACACGACACACAGACACTCACTCTCACACACACACACACACACACCCACACCCACTCATCACACACCCCACTCTCTCTCACACACACACACCCCACACTCTCTCTACACACACACACACACACACACACACTCTCACACACACACCTCTGTGATGGTGGGTCTTTTGTTTTTCTTCTCGCGGAGACACTGAGACGCCACATCATACATCCTCTCCACCTCCTCCATCCGCCATCCCTCCATCTTCCCATCAATGAAGTCCTCCAGAGAGAGCTCCTCATCATCGATCTCGTCCTTCATCTCCATCTGAAACACACACACACACACACACACACACAGCTCAGACTCAGTCCCTCTGCGACGCACCTGGAGAGTTTGAGACTGAAGCTTCACTGACCAGCAGCGTGGGATCACGGCTTTCATCCACCGGAGGAAGACCAGACAGGATCTCCAGCAACACCTGTGCAATAAACACACACACCTTCACTGTGGGGAACCGCACAGACTTCTGAGAGTTTATTGATAATGATAATTAGACGATATTTTGCTGAGTATATCTTAAGGACTGTCGTGGACAGCTGACTCCTAAAGTTTTGATATTCTTCATATTCTGTGTGGTGGTCAGTTCACACTGATAGAAATGAATCTTTTCCAATAAGTTTAAACTGATTTTTACATTTTACTGGGCTTTTTACCTTTATAAAGCCATTTTTCTAAAAGTGTGCATTATCTTTTGAGTCTTGCATTTAATCAGTGAATTAGAATAATAAGACATTTCAGCTGTTACCAAGCACATTAAATCAGTATCAACAAAATTCATCTTGCAATGCAGAGGAAACACAGAAGCTGTGTCTGAAGTGGTGTTTAGATGCGTTTACACACTGTTTAATGCAGGACATGAATGCATTTAATCTACACATGCATAAATAATATTTTGATATATTAAACATAAAACGTTGAATACTGATATTCAAAATTATTTAAATAATAAAATATACTTTGAATGTGAAATCAAAACCACCAGTAGGTGGCAGCAAGTCACTGTTACTAAGCGAGTCATTGTGACTGAACCGAGTCATTTGAATCAAAACATTTGAATCATTTCATCCAAAGCAAGGAATCACCGTCATGTTGCTCAGAGACGCATAACAGTGTTGTGGCTGTGTTTGGAGTTATTTTTGTTGTCGAAATGGAGCAAAAACAGGCAATATGGTGTCTAAAACATAAGTCTCTTAATATTAACTTATTATTTATTGAACTGTTGTATAAAATCAATATCATATTTGTAATCATGCTTATTTTTGAAGAAACAAACGGCACTCTTTGTGTGATATTAACTAAATGAAATGATAGAAATATAAAATTTTTTCAGCCCTCATATCTTGAATTTTGTGATCATAATGTATTTTAATACTGAATCATGCAGTGAAAGAACACCCTCTAAATGGGGGGGGGGGGGTTTGCAAAATACTCGATCGTTTCAAATCACACATCGTTAAAACAACAATTATGATATTATCGCAGACGATATATATATATATAGCACAGCCCTAGTCTGAACATGAATAACTGAATGCTAGCAGGACGGACCACGCCGAAGCTGAAGACGTCAGATTTAGGAGTGATTTCTCCTCGCAGGGCCTCCGGCGCCATGTAGGCCGTCGTACCCACAATCCTCCCCGTCATGACCGTCGAGCACGTGTGATTGGCTGAGGCGCGCGTCAAGCCGAAGTCAGAGATCTTCGGAACCAAGTCCTCATCCAAGAGGATGTTTCCGCTGTTAAACAGATGGAATAATGTTTTAGAGATCTGTGAGGAGCAGCGGACACGTCTGAGCTGATCACTGAAACACTGCATATCAACATTTAAAATAACTCTAAACAAAAACACCATTCAAATGAAACATTATCAGACAAACGGTCTGAACAGTAAGATCTTTAAAGAAGTGTCTTCTGTTCACCAAGCCTGCATTTTACTGTACTCTGGATCTAATAAAT
>JALXFT010004594.1:0-17500 GCA_023376895.1 Aspiorhynchus laticeps | reverse complement strand
GTGTGTGTAATAATATATGTGTGTGTTGTGTATTATTATATATATTGTATTATACATATATATGTGTGTATTGTGTGATATGTGTTGTGTGTGTTTGTATATATATATATATTATACGTGTGTTTGTGTGTGTATATATATATATATATGTGTGTGTGTGTGTGTGTGTATATATATATGTTGTGTGTTTACATATGTGTGTGTGTGTTTATATATATGTGTGTGTGTGTGTGTGTGTGTGTGTATATATATGTGTGATTGTGTGTGAATATATAATATTGTGTAGTGTGTGTGTGTTATATATGTTTTTTTTTGTGTGTTTTTTTTACATATGTGTGTGTGTGTGTGTATAATAATGGTGTGTGTATATTTTTATATAATGTTGTGTGTGTGTATATATATATATATATATATATAATGTGTGTGTGTGTGTGTGTTGTGTATATAATGTGTGTGTGTGTATATATATATATATATATATATGTGTTGTTGTGTGTAGTGTGTAATAAATACATAAAATTATAATATATATATATATATATATATAATATATATATATAAGATTATATACATATATTTAATTCCATCCTTTAATAATTGTACCATATGAGGAATATAACAAATACATAGATAACAAAATACATGTTCACTACAAAAACTAGAATAAAAAATGTAATCTATATTTTTTCCACTATATGTATATTTTTATATTGTTATAATTATATATATATGTTACTCAGAGATGAGATGAGAGAGAGAGAGAGAGAGTGTTTATATATTTTAATTCTCTTATAACTATTATGCATAATTATAATATTTTTATTATTAATATAAATATAATTATATTAAACTGTTTTATATAGTATATTTATAACTATAATAGTATCTTATAAAAATAATTTTAATGAAGATTACAACAAATTAATACTGAATACAAAAAATCAAAAATTGATGAAAAAGGTTTCTCACATTATACTGATGCACCAAAAATATACTTGAAATTATCAAACCCTTTACACATATATGATTGAATTGCATTGATATGATTGCATTATATATAATCTTTTTATATTATAATCCGAATATATTAAAACTGAGAAATCCAACTTTTTTATAATGTAATGTAAATTATGAAACGTAATGTAATAATTTTTTATATATTGTTACCTCCTGAGTGTTTGAATCTCTTGATTAAACTGAGTCTTGAGATCTTCAAGTGAGATGTCCTCCAACTACAACAAATCAGAGATTAAATATGACTTATTATGTGCTGATAGACACTTTAGAAGTTCAGCTACTGTTACGTTCATTCAAAAGCAGAATACAGGTGCAGACACATGCAACCTGTCCACTTTCTCAGTTCATTAGAGTAAATAAACATGATTATCCGAGGCTGCTGACTCATAGCATTTAGTATATTCACAGTACTCTAGTGCCTGCCCATACGACCTCTGAACACGACGCCATTAATCGCCGGATCCCAACATAAACGTTTTTGTTTACATAATATATGTGTGTTTACTGTGTATATTTATTATGCATATATAAATACACACACATGCATGTATATATTTTGAAAATATTTATATGTATATACATTTATATATTTATTAGTGCTGCCAAACGATTAATCGTGATTAATCGCATCCAAAATAAACGTTTTTGTTTACATAATATATGTGTGTGTACTGTGTATATTTATTATGCATATATAAATACACACACATGCATGTATATATTTTGAAAATATTTATATGTATATACATTTATATATTTATTAGTGCTGCCAAATGATTAATCGTGATTAATCGCATCCAAAATAAACATTTTTGTTTACATAATATATGTGTGTGTACTGTGTATATTTATTATGCATATATAAATACACACACATGCATGTATATATTTTGAAAATATTTATATGTATATACATTTATATATTTATTAGTGCTGCCAAACGATTAATCGTGATTAATCGCATCCAAAATAAAAGTTTTTGTTTACATAATACGTGTGTGTACTGTGTATATTTATTATGCATATATAAATACACACACATACAGTATATATTTTGAAAATATTTATATGTATATACATACATGCATGTGTTTGTATTTATATATACATAATTAATGTACACAGTATACACACATGCATTACGTAAACAAAAACGTTTATTTTGGATGCAATTAATCACGATTAATCGTTTGACAGCACTAATATTTATATTCTTATATTTTATTATATATAATATATTTAATATATAAATATACTTTTCTTAAATATATACATGCATGTGTTTGTATTTATATATACATAATTAATGTACACAGTATACACACATACATTACGTAAACAAAAACGTTTATTTTGGATGCGATTAATCACGATTAATCGTTTGACAGCACTAATTATGTTATATGTTTGGTCCAAGTGATTCTGTATTTGGCACATGCAAACATTGTCACGCTCTTTACTTGCATAAATAATAATAATAATTGGTAGGGGATCGGTAGGATTTTTAATGTTTTTTAAAGAAGTTTCTTCTGCTGCATTTATTTAATCAAAAATACAGGAAAAAACAGTAATATTGTGAAATATTATTGCAATTTAAAACAATAGTTTTCTATATTAGTATACTGTTAAATGTAATTTATTTCTGTGATCAAAGCTGAATTTTCAGCATATATACAGTATATACATACATATATTTATTAATATATATACTACTGTATATATATATATATATATATATATGTGTGTGTGTGTATATACTGTATATATATATATATATATATATATATATATATATATATAAGATTATATACATATATTTAATCCATCCTTTTAATAATTGTACCATATGAGGAATATAACAAATACATAGATAACAAAATACATGTTCACTACAAAAACTAGAATAAAAAATGTAATCTATATTTTTCCACTATATGTATATTTTTATATTGTTATAATTATATATATATATATATAAGAGAGAGAGAGAGAGAGAGAGAGAGAGAGAGAGAGAGTGTTTATATATTTTATTATTTATAACTATTATGCATAATTATAATATTTTTAAATTAATATAAATATTAAACTGTTTTATATAGTATATTTATAACGTATAATAGTATCTTATACAAAATAATTTTAATGAAGATTACAACAAATTAATACTGAATACAAAAAAATACAAAAATTGATGAAAAAAGGTATCTCACATTATTACTGATGAATCAAAAATCATATGTGTAAATTTATATATATAATTAAATTTACACATATATGATTGAATTGCATTGATATGATTGCATTATATATAATATTTTTATATTAATATAATACAATTATATATAAAATACAATCAATCCATACTTTTTTATAATGTAATGTAAATTATGAAACGTAATGTAATAATTTTTTATATATTGTTACCTCCTGAGTGTTTGAATCTCTTGATTAAACTGAGTCTTGAGATCTTCAAGTGAGATGTCCTCCAACTACAACAAATCAGAGATTAAATATGACTTATTATGTGCTGATAGACACTTTAGAAGTTCAGCTACTGTCTACGTTCATTCAAAAGCAGAATACAGGTGCAGACACATGAAACCTGTCCACTTTCTCAGTTCATTAGAGTAAATAAAACATGATTTCCGAGCGCTGCTGACTCACAGCATTGAGTTTCTTCACAGCTACATCTGTGCCGCCCATAGAGCCTCTGAACACGACGCCAAACCCGCCGGAGCCCAGCAGACACCCGCCGTCCTTCACGGGCCGATCGTCCCAGTCACCCGTCATGACCCTCAGCTCGCGGAGCGTGAACGTGTAGAAGCCTGGAGGAGAGAGGTGGCTGATGGGTAACCGCTGTCTGAACTGATGTTACACTGCCACTGAGCAGACTAACATATCTGTTTGTTTGTTTGGTCCGAGGGATTGTAAACATTATCACATTCTTTACTTATATTAATACTGACAAATGATTAATCGTGATTAATCGCATCCAAAATAAAAGTTTTTGTTTACATAATATACGTGTGTGTACTGTGTATATTTATTATGCATATATAAATACACACACATGCATGTATATATTTTGAAAATATTTATATGTATATACATTTATATATTTATTAGTGCTGCCAAACGATTAATCGTGATTAATCGCATCCAAAATAAACGTTTTTGTTTACATAATATATGTGTGTTTACTGTGTATATTTATTATGCATATATAAATACACACACATGCATGTATATATTTTGAAAATATTTATATGTATATACATTTATATATTTATTAGTGCTGCCAAACGATTAATCGTGATTAATCGCATCCAAAATAAACGTTTTTGTTTACATAATATATGTGTGTGTACTGTGTATATTTATTATGCATATATAAATACACACACATGCATGTATATATTTTGAAAATATTTATATGTATATACATTTATATATTTATTAGTGCTGCCAAATGATTAATCGTGATTAATCGCATCCAAAATAAACATTTTTGTTTACATAATATATGTGTGTGTACTGTGTATATTTATTATGCATATATAAATACACACACATGCATGTATATATTTTGAAAATATTTATATGTATATACATTTATATATTTATTAGTGCTGCCAAACGATTAATCGTGATTAATCGCATCCAAAATAAAAGTTTTTGTTTACATAATACGTGTGTGTACTGTGTATATTTATTATGCATATATAAATACACACACATACAGTATATATTTTGAAAATATTTATATGTATATACATACATGCATGTGTTTGTATTTATATATACATAATTAATGTACACAGTATACACACATGCATTACGTAAACAAAAACGTTTATTTTGGATGCAATTAATCACGATTAATCGTTTGACAGCACTAATATTTATATTCTTATATTTTATTATATATAATATATTTAATATATAAATATACTTTTCTTAAATATATACATGCATGTGTTTGTATTTATATATACATAATTAATGTACACAGTATACACACATACATTACGTAAACAAAAACGTTTATTTTGGATGCGATTAATCACGATTAATCGTTTGACAGCACTAATTATGTTATATGTTTGGTCCAAGTGATTCTGTATTTGGCACATGCAAACATTGTCACGCTCTTTACTTGCATAAATAATAATAATAATTGGTAGGGGATCGGTAGGATTTTTAATGTTTTTTAAAGAAGTTTCTTCTGCTGCATTTATTTAATCAAAAATACAGGAAAAAACAGTAATATTGTGAAATATTATTGCAATTTAAAACAATAGTTTTCTATATTAGTATACTGTTAAATGTAATTTATTTCTGTGATCAAAGCTGAATTTTCAGCATCATTACTCCAGTCTTCAGTGTCACATGATCTTCAGAAATCATAATAATATGCTGATTTGTTATCAATGTTGAATATTTTTTATCATCACAGTTTTTGCTGCTTCATTTTTTTTTGAGCCTGTGATGCTTTTTTCAAGATTGTTTAATGAATAAAAAGTTAAAAAGAACAGCATTTATTCAACATAGAAATCTTTTCTAACAATATAAGTTTTTACTTTGATCACTTTATCAATTTAACACATCCTTGCTGAATAAAAGCATTAATTTCTTTAAAAAAACAAAACAATTACTGACCCTAAACTTTTGAACAGTAGTGCATATTATTAGAAAATATTTCTATTTTAAATAAATGCTGTTTTTTTTGTTTTGTTTTTTTTACTTTTTATTCATCAAAAATATAAAAAGTGATATAAACTCACAATTCTGAGATAAAAAGTCCCAACTGGCAGATTACATCTCACAATCTCGAGTCTGTATCAGATTGTAAACTCACAATTGTGAGAAACAAAGTCAGAATTGTGAGATAAAAGTCGCAATTACCTTTTTTATTTTTTATTCAGTGGCGGAAACATGCTTCCATACTACAGTGTCCTGAACCCACTAGTAACAAGATATCAAGAATGCTATCTGGTGTGTGAATAATTGTTGTTTTGAGTGTATGTGTGTGTGTCAGGTGACAGAAGCAGACCTTCAGCACCGCTCCAGCTGTTCTCCTCCGGCCCGGTGCTGCTGTCCGGCTCCATCACCTCGGCTCTGCTGACAGGTTTAGTGATCTCAGGACGGATGCACGCCTCGGACGGACGCACCGCTGCTGTACACTGCAGTGTGCTGACCGACGCACCGGAGGAGCCTGGGGTCAAACATCAGCACCACACTGAGAACTACACACCTTACTGAGATCATACCATAAATCAAATCAAATTTCATTTATATAGCACAAATACAAACAACAGTAGTTGACCATTGTGCTGTACAGAAAGACAAAGGATAAATGTGACCCTGGAGCACAAAACCAGTCATAATAGTAAATTTGTTGAAATAAATAAGCTTTCCATTGATGTATGGTTTGTTATGATAGGACAATATTTGGCTGAGATACAACTATTTGAAAATCTGGAATCTGAGGGTGCAAAAAAATCTAAATATTGAGAAAATCACCTTTAAAGTTGTTCAAATGAAGTTCTTAGCAATGCATATTACTAATCAAAAATTAAGTTTTGATATATTTATGGTAGGAAATTTACAAAATATCTTCATGGAACATGATCTTTACTTAATATCCTAATGATTTCTGGCATAAAGGAAAAATTGATAATTTTGACCCATACAATGTATTGTTGGTTATTGCTACAAATATACCTGTGTTACTTATGACTGCTTTTGTGCTCCAGGGTCACATATATCTAAAAAAGATACAGAAAGAATAAAAAGACCACAAAGCAACGATAAAGGAGTTAACATCAAAAACACAGAAAAAAATTCGACTTTAAAAATCAAAGACAGTTGTAAGCATGAGATAAATTTTTAACTTGGATTTAAATTCAGACTCTGTGGAATTAATCTTATAGATAGAGGGAGACTATTCCACAATTTTGGACCAGCGATAGAAAAGCTAAAGCTAAAGTAGTGCTGAGCTGGAGCACCTGCAGAGGCGAGGCAGATGCTGTGATCGGGCAAGACAGTGAGCGAGCAAATGTTACTAGGATTCCAACAGCAGTCTGTGGTGACAGTGAGGGAGACATCTCCACCCCAGATTCCTCCTGAAAACAACGCAGTCTGTGAGCTAGCCACCTAGCAACAGCATCTCCATCGTGGCACCGGACGCACTGCAGCAACCACACGGACAAACCCTACAACTCACAAACACCTAGCAAACAGTGAGCAGCCCCTAGCAACCATCCCACTGACACCCTAGCAACCGCACAGAACCACCGTCTAGCAACCACACACA
Organism: Aspiorhynchus laticeps; assembly: GCA_023376895.1. Classification (NCBI taxonomy): domain Eukaryota; kingdom Metazoa; phylum Chordata; class Actinopteri; order Cypriniformes; family Cyprinidae; genus Aspiorhynchus; species Aspiorhynchus laticeps. The sequence continues at coordinate 10,167 of JALXFT010004594.1, read as the reverse complement.
ACACCCTAGCAACCGCACAGAACACCCTAGCAACCACACACAGCACCCTAGCAACCTCACAGAACACCCTAGCAACCACACACAGCACCCTAGCAACCGTAGAGCACCCTAGCAACCACACAAACACAGCACCCTAGCAACCTCACTGAACACCCTAGCAACCGCACAGAGCACCCTAGCAACCACACACAGCACCCTAGCAACCTCACAGAGCACCCTAGCAACCACACACAGCACCCTAGCAACCGCAGAGCACCCTAGCAACCACACACAACACCCTAGCAACCTCACAGAACACCCTAGCAACCACACACAGCACCCTAGCAACCGCACAGAGCACCCTAGCAACCACACAAACACCCTAGCAACCCACAAACACCCTAGCAACCTCACAGAGCACCCTAGCAACCGCACAGAGCACCCTAGCAACCTAACACCCTAGCAACCCACAACACCCTAGCAACCCACAGAGCACCCTAGCAACCGCACAGAGCACCCTAGCAACCGCACAGAGCGCCCTAGCAACCGCACACAACAGCCCTGCATTGTAGTGGTGAGTTCTGACCAGTGTTGTTATTGTTCATTAAAACTAAATCTAAAAATATTATTATTTATTCTTTTTTATATAGATTTTTTTTATATTTTTGGGGTAATTGAAATAAAGCTGAAATAAAATAAAATATATTAGATCAAAAACTTAAACATAAAAAGCAAAAATTAAAAAAATAAAAGAAATTTTCAAGTTTAAGTACTAAAATTGCTACAACTAAACTAGAAATAAATATTTTAAAAATACAATAAAAATAAAATATGTTTTAAAAAGTATATATAAAAGTATATATTTTATATATAATGTATTATAAATATTGTATATTACATAAAATACTTTTATCAGTGATACATTATTTACATTATTTTATATTTTCTTTATTATACACACACACACACACACACACACAAATATGAGTGTGTGTGTGTGTATAATAAAGAAAATATTAAATAATGTGTGTGTGTGTGTGTGTGTGTGTGTGTGTGTATATATATAACACACAACACTGCATTTATGATTTTTGATAATTCAACAATAAAATAAAAACAATGACAAAAACTTAAACTAAAATTGAAATGAAAACTGAATATCAAGATAAACGCAATTCTAATTATTAATAAACAATATAATAGTATAAAGCCAAATAATAGCATATGAAAATATCATATAAATACTGATAAAATAACACTGGGCAGAACAATCAATAGAATGATAGAACGAATTTGGTAACTGAAATTATTATATAATTATTATAAAAACATTTTTGTTTTAAAATAAAATATTAAATTAAAATGAGAAATGTTGGCAAAATAAGGTTATGCTGAAGTACTAAAAATAAATACAAAATATTAAAGGAAAATAGTGATTAAAATAATAACAAAAACACATGACAAAAGTACTAAAACAAACTATAATGAAAATGAAAACTGAAAATATAATTCAAAATAATAATTACATAATATGAATATATTTTATAACAATAAAAATGTAAATAATAATAATAATAAAATTTAATATTATTATGTAAAATTGTGTATTATTTGCGCACGGTTTACTTTTCTGGGTGGTTGCCAGGGTACTTGTGCATTATTTGTCAATTATAATTATTATATTATTAGCGTTTAATGTGTTTTTGTGTTTGCGTCACCGGATGTGCTGCTGCGAGTAGCGCGGTCCTCCGGAGGGTTTGCTGATGTCCGTCGCGACGCTCCTCCAGGTGTGCTGCGGGTCCAGCAGGTCTGACAGGGCTCTCAGCGCGGAGAACCGGAGCTTCCGAACCGGGGTGTCCCGTGTCACCTCACACATGATCCGTTACCAGCGTCGGTCCTTCACAAATCACGCTCAGATCTCCCGAAGCGCTCCCTCATCAAGAGACTTCCTTGAGCTGTTGTCAGTTCCCCTTCCTACAACATCCGCTTTAAACTGGAACTGAATGAGATTACAACGTACAAACGTTAATGTAGGGATGTCTACGCAAGCAAAGCCAGCTTTATACATTAAAAAAGTGCGTTTTTACTATAGAGATGAAATATAATCGGCTATAAGTCGTGAAAAGTTGTTATTCCTGCAGAGCGCGCTGAACGTTTCGTCTTACAGTCGACTGTGATTGGTTCTGCCTGACCTGCGCTGAGAAAAGTAACAGCTGTCACGTGACAACGCACTTTTCGTACTGATTTTATTTCTCACCAATATTTTTATTTTCCTTGTCTTTTTTTATTCACTTTAATACATGCATACCTTTATTTTATGTTGTGAGTTAATATTATAATTAATTTTTAAGACTCGACCGTGTTCACAGTGATGATTGACAGGCAACGTGACCAATCAGCGTTCACTATATCGGTGACGTTTAAAGGCGGGTAAATGTGAAATCAACGAAAAACCCAGCACTGATGATAACTCATTGTAAGAGTAAAAATATAAGTAAATACGTAGATTTTGTGTTCAGGATGTCTCTATTAAGTTTCTATGATTTAATGTCCGTAACTCGAAATATTTGTGGATGTGAGAGGAATGCACAGGTGTGTCCTCGTGCTTGTGGCGTTCACTCTTCCAAAATATGTCAATCAAAACTTTGGATATATTGCAAAGACGAAGTTTAACTCATCTAAATGGTAAGATATATGTTTATGTTTCTGGCCGCCGTGCCCAAATTGTGCTCCCTTACAACGAGACTGTATTATATGATTATATATAATTTATATCAGATGATTTAATACCGATGAATGAATGAATACTGATGATATCTGTTACTTTTCTCAGCGCTGGTCAAAAATCGACCAATCACAGTCCGCTATGAGTATTTAAGATGATAATCATTATACATTTTATAATTATGATTGACTTTTATTTTTTTTTACATACGTTCTTATTTTACTTTTAAATATTTTATTATTATTAGCCTATTATTATTATAAAAAAAAAAAAATCATTTGTGTGTCATTTATAAATCATTGAAATTAATACAATTAAACCATTGTAGTGAAACCAATAGGAGGCCGTTGCAGTGTATATAGCCTTCTGGACCGCTAGGTGGCGCAATAGAATTGAGTTTCCTGGTTTAAGTCTTTCAAAATGAGAAAACTGATGTATAGAAATGTGCAATTACTGGTTCAGTGGGAGCCTGAGAGAAATCGGGTTTATTTCCATTTACCTTTAATTTTAGGATTTTTGAATAATTTTAAACAGAAATATTAAGGTATAACTTGAAGGAGGAGTATTTTTGGTGACTGATGATTTTTAGTTGACTCATTATTTCTAGCTGAATCATGCTAGATTTTGTTTATAACAGTTCCATTGCAAATGCATGCTCTGATAATAAATATGCCTGTAATATAATTTGAAATTAAAACTATTGCAATAAATCAGACAAATGCAAAGTCATTTTAACAAATGCTCTCACACTTTTGGACTTAAAGAGAGTTGCATGCATATGCATTTAATTAATCATTCAGATTGCATGATTCATTTGCATGAGAGAGTGTTAGAGTCATTTGCTTGGAAAAAGTATTCATGCTTTTTGATTATTAATTGTGCTTTCAGGCTCCAGAAGCATTGAAGAACCTTTACTTTTAACAGTGAGGATGTTCTTGCAAGGTTGTTGTGCAGAAAGTCTTTGTTTTCATTTGAACCCAGCTTGAGTGAATGAGATGAGTGCTTTTCTTCTCTTCTTCTTCTCTCGTTCTATCTGTAGTCTTCAGACTGGATGCCAGAAACCCGCTGGTTTCATTGAGAAAACCTGCAGAAGAACCCAGGCGTCCTGAATCGTGACCTGCTTTGAGTGTCTCATATAATTACGTTAATGATTCAGGCGTACACAAGCTGGAGTGTTTGCTTTAACATGGAGACATCCGCAGTGGCCCATTTACTCCCGACACCTGGCTTCAGCGCATTAGAGGATGTTTTATACACATCTGTCATTGTGTGTTATGTAGTTTTAATGTACACACCACTCCAGGGGCTTTCGGCTTGTTTATATCTTTAAACAAATAATTACACAAACGCATCTGTGCAGAAAGTAGTGTGAAAGAAACCACGCTGATGGCAAGTTGGACTGAGACGGGCTCCAGGTGCATCTGTGATGTCATTTCCTGTCTGGAAAAGTGAAGTTGAACACCTGGTATGGATTCGTGGATGCTTTTAGTAGCTTATAGTAAAAAACAGCCATCAGTCACTAGAATACCACGGTAAATGTGCTGTGAGTAATGGACTTATCTTAATTGTAGTTTTGATGAACTTTGATGTAGTTTCCCCACCTGTGTATAGAGGGCAGCAGTGAGCTTTAGAAGAATAGGCTTAAAGAAGATTTGTATATTTTCTGAACATATGAGCCTGTGCAGAATTCACCATCATAATTGTAGGGTGTTGCAAGGTTTTTTTTTAGCACATCGCTATGCAGTTTCTAGATTATTTTGGGTGTTTGCCAGGATATTTCTAAGGTACGGTGAGAGCTCAGCACGCTGCAACTTAAGAAAACACATGCAAATAGAAAAAGCACCTAGAGCCCTGCACGGGCCTCAGATTTAGGCCCTAGCCCGGCCCTGGCCCGAGACATTCAGGCCCTAGCCCGGCCCTGGCCCGAGACATTCAGGCCCTAGCCCGGCCCTGGCCCGAGACATTCAGGCCCTAGCCCGGCCCTGGCCCGAGACATTCAGGCCCTAGCCCGGCCCTGGCCCGAGACATTCAGGCCCTAGCCTGGCCCTGGCCCGAGACATTCAGGCCCTAGCCCGGCCCTGGCCCGAGACATTCAGGCCCTAGCCCGGCCCTGGCCCGAGACATTCAGGCCCTAGCCTGGCCCTGGCCCGAGACATTCAGGCTAGCCCGGCCCTGATTCAGGCCCTAGCCCGGCCCTGGCCCGAGACATTCAGGCCCTAGCCCGGCCCTGGCCCGAGACATTCAGGCCCTAGCCCGGCCCTGGCCCGAGACATTCAGGCCCTAGCCCGGCCCTGGCCCGAGACATTCAGGCCCTAGCCCGGCCCTGGCCCGAGACATTCAGGCCCTAGCCCGGCCCTGGCCCGAGACATTCAGGCCCTAGCCCGGCCCTGGCCCGAGACATTCAGGCCCTAGCCCGGCCCTGGCCCGAGACATTCAGGCCCTAGCCCGGCCCTGGCCCGAGACATTCAGGCCCTTAGCCCGGCCCTGGCCCGAGACATTCAGGCCCTAGCCCGGCCCTGGCCCGAGACATACAGGCCCTAGCCCGGCCCTGGCCCGAGACATACAGGACCCTAGCCCGGCCCTGGCCCGAGACATACAGGCCCTAGCCCGGCCCTGGCCCGAGACATTCAGGCCCTAGCCCGGCCCTGGCCCGAGACATTCAGGCCCTAGCTCGGCCCTAGCCCGCCTGGCCGAGACATTCAGGCCCTAGCCCGGCCCTGGCCCGAGACATTCAGGCCCTAGCCCGGCCCTGGCCCGAGACATTCAGGCCCTAGCCCGGCCCTGGCCCGAGACATTCAGGCCCTAGCCCGGCCCTGGCCCGAGACATTCAGGCCCTAGCCCGGCCCTGGCCCGAGACATTCAGGCCCTAGCCGGCCCTGGCCCGAGACATTCAGGCCTTAGCTCGGCCCGTGTCAGCTTATCAGAATTACCAGCCCGAGTCCGATCCGATCCGAGCCCGTCTTTTTTCCCCCTTCTCCCAAAACAGCTTATACTACTGTTTCAGCTATTAAAATAGTTCAGTTTAGTATGTAATGGCAAAGTGATTATATTTCGTTTCGAAAGTTAATTTAGAAAAACATTTGGAGCACTTTTTGTTCGTTATAAGTTTTTGTTTTTTAAAGTAACGACCAAGCGGCCAGCGGCATACAGTAAGTTGATCATAGTCTGTTTTATCAATTTAGCCTTCTCAAATCATCACGACTTGCCTAAAATAAAATCTATAGATATACTAAAACAGTTCAAGCATAACAATGTTTAAACGTTAAACCTAGATAAATGTGCGCTGTATCCAATAGTTTGTGCGGAGAGTGGAAGCTAAAGCGCGCTTTGCAGGACATGGAGGCGCCAGCGCGATCACTTGCATTTTTTTCAGTGGAAACAACTTAAAAAAGCCTACGCCGTAATTTTTGCTCGTAAAGGTAAGAGTAATACATAATTCGGAACTGTAAAGTGTCTACTTTTACTTGCGTGCACTCACAATACAGGGCTCAACAGTGCGAGCATTTCACTCGCACTTGTGACTAAAAATAGATGTGTGCGAACTGGAAAATGTATTTAGGAGCATGAGTGCGAATACAATACAAAATACAAAAGCCTAACTTATACAGTAGCCTATAACAAACGTATTAATTTATTCAGTTTATTTATGGAAAAATTGCAATACAGCCTCATATGATTACTGAACTTTAAAAAGGCAACGGTTTAATTTAAATTAGCACAGATGAGAAGAAAGGCGCTGAATGAAACGCTAGCACTCATTCGCCACTAGAGGGCGCTGACGCTGCCATTACCCCGGTAAACCCTGTAAACACAGCAGCTGGGCTACTTTCATAACTGTGTAAATAATGTTTCACAGTCATTTAGATATTTATATTCGCTTTAGTCTTCACAATAGCACTAAATAATTAATACTTAAAGACTTAATGAGCTATTTATTTTCAAAACTTAATGAGCTATTTATTTTCAAAACATTAAAAACATTAAAGACATTAACACAAAGTTAACATGAAAAAACAATGACTGCATTTATTAATAATGTTCATCTTAATTTCAACTTTTAATAATACATTATAAAATCAAAAGTTGTGTCTGTTAATATTATTCAATGGAGCTAACATTAACTAACATAGTTATATTTTTTATTAATCAACATTAACAAAGAATATTAACTACTGCAACAATTAGCTATTACACATTGTTAGTTAATGTTAACCTGCTTTAACTAATGTTAACAAATGGGACCTTATTGTAAAGTGTTACCTATTGTTCTTACGTTCATTTTAACAATCTTTTGCACTCTAATCTTGAAACACTTGTTTACTTTATATTTTTGTGTATTTTTTAATAAAGTCTTTTAGTAAATGATCTTTAATAAAGTTATTTAACCTGTTAGGAGGACAACACTTTTTTTCACTTAGAAATTATTTGTGATAAAAAAAAAACATATACCATGACAAAAGCTTCAATGACTATTGATACCGTCACATGTACATACAGTTTAATAGGACTATAACTAATTACATAATTAGCCTATTAAATGGTGTCTGAAGCAAAATTATTTAAAAACCTTGTATACTTTCTGTATTATGATAAATTAAATAATTGTGCTTGTAAATGTCTCTTTATATCCCCTTATTAAGCTAAAACACACCTAATTTGAAAAATGTACATTGCGCCCCTACATTTTTTTTAATGCGTTCCTAAATTTTTTAACTTGGGAGCACATGTGCTACTTGGGAAAAAGGTAAGCGTCAAGCCCTGCAATATCAACAAAACGTTGTGCTTTTATAAAATAAAGAAAACAAACATGATGTGCTTTCTGCCGTCTCGTCTTGAACAGGAGCGCTTCACAAAAATGAACCGAAACTCTTCGAATACATGCCTCACAGACATGACAAATATATCTATAGAAAGCTTTAAATTACTACTTAACGAAATAAAACAAATCGAAAACAAAAACTCTTTCATTATAATCATAATCCATAAAGATTCTCTCTAAAGGCGCGTCTAATGAGGAGACGGCGAGTCAGGATCAGACTCAGAAAACACTAGTTTATTAGTAAATAATTCAAATATCTCCGTACTATGTCCCCCGGACACATTCACAGTCGAGCCGCTCTCAGTCGCGGCAGCACGGTCTCGTGTTGTTTCCACCAGTGCGGCAAAAAAAAATTCATCACTAATTGATGGATTTCTAAAATATAAAAATAAGGAGAAGCCTAGGGGTGTGCGATATTGGCAAAAAATAATATCTCGATATTTTCTGGGATTTTATCGATAACGATAATTAGATGATATTTTGCTGAGTGTGTTATTGTGCTGGTATCTTAAACTGACTCCTACAGTTTTTGATATTCTTCATATTCTGTTTGGTGGTCAGTTCACACTGATAGAAATTAATCTTTTCAGTCAGTTTAAATTGAGTTTTACCTTTTTATGGGCATTTTTACCTTTATAGAGATATTTGAAATTATTTAAATGATAAAATGTGAAATTAAAACCACCAGTAGGTGGCAGCAAGTCACTGTTAATAAGTGAGTCATTGCGATTGAACCGAATCATTTATACAGTTGATTCAATCAGGAACGAATCATCATCATTGCTCAGAGACGCAAAACTGCTGTGACTGTGTTTGGAATTATTTTTGTTGGCGAAATAGAGCAAAAACAGGTAATATGTTGTCTAAAATGTAAGTTAACTTATTGTTTATTGAACTGTTATAAAATATCACATTTGTAATCATGGTACTTTTTGGAGAAAAAATGTGTGAAATTAACTATATGAAGTGTTAGGTTATAAATATATAATTTTTTTGCCCCATGTCTTGAATTTGTGATCATTCTAAATGTATTTTAATAGACTGAATCATGCAGTGACCGAACGTACTCTAAATGCTCACGCGCACTAGTCTAGACTTCATGTAATGTGAGCGTGCACTCTGTCAGTGTGTTTTGAATGGTTATTGCGAAATACTCGATAATGTCAAATCACACATCGTTAAAACAACAATTACGATATATATCGCACACCCCTAGAGAAGCCTAAAACAGGCCCGTGGCCTGGCCCGCGTCTGAACTATGATGTGAAAATTGTCCCGAAGCCCGGCCCTAGGGGTGTAAAAAAGTCGGGGCCCCGAGCTGAAATGCAGGGCTCTAAAAGCACCAGCAAATTAAGAAAACATCTTCATCAGTTGGACGGCACATGTGCTGCAAATACTCACAACACAACCAAATACACAAACACGCTACAAGAATACAGAAACGAAAATTAACCATGGTTTAATGGTAGGGTGTTCTGGGTGGTTGCCAGGGTGTTACTATGTGGCGTGCAAAGGTGTTTTGTGTAATTAAATGTGTATTTTTTTTTTTTACATTTTTACCATGTAGTGTTTCCAGGATGTCTGTAAAAAAGAAACATGGACGCCAGCAGGTTAACCTGTATTGGTTTTATCAGTGTTTCTCGTAACGTCTGATCCTAATGCTGCCGTGTTAGTGAACACTCACGCTATACATTTCCCATTGCTTTGAACTTTGACCCTAACATTTCAGTGTCCCGCAGAGGATAAGAACAGAGTAAGAGAGAGAAGGTCGGTGAGGAAGAAAACCGTACTAAGAGGCCTTGATAAATCTATATCTTGAGTGTTCAGAAAGATCTCAGACTGATCCTAAGTCAGGGCTAAAGGGCAGCTTCTCACCAGTACTACAGAGCAGGAGCTCAAGGGACTAGTCAGTGAAGCTGATCAAGGCTTAACTTATTCTGTGGGAATCAGAGGGGAGTCGGACTGAACCGCTGACCCCTGATTAGACACAAATCACTCCCTCCGGCACTGGCCACTCATTGATTATAATGAAGCTCAGGCCGTTATCCAGGATTCCCTGCTCATGCTGACCACGGTCAGTTTGTCAAAGTGTTTTTATGGACAGATCTGTTCTGATATCAGTCTTACTGAAGCGTCTCTTTGTAATCTAATCAGAAACCTCAGGAGGTTTTAAACCTCTCCCTCTAGAAGATTCTGAATATTCTGTACAATGATTCTTTTTGTCATTATGTTGCATTGCTAGGTTTGATCCTGGTATCAACATACTGTATGTTTTGCATTATTTGTCAATTAGGGGAACTTTTCTGTCTTCGTTTCCGGTGTTTTTAGTAATAGTTTTACATTTTTATGTCTCTTTATTATGACTCCCTCATTTTTAAGTGTAGAAAGGTTGATTTTTGCTAGAGTTAGTAGGCTATATTTCATTTGTCCCTCACCCAGATTAAAAAAAAAAATCATATTTTCAGTACAGGAATATGAACAATTTGTAATTTTACCATGTTGACATGCAGTTTCTATGATATTCTGGGTGGTTGCCAGGATGTTGCTATGCAGTTTCTTGGGTACTCTTGGTGGTTGCTAGGGTGTGTGTTGATATGCAGATTCCAGGGTATTCTGGGTGGTTGCGAAGGTGTTGCTATGCAGT
>JALXFT010002222.1:0-39999 GCA_023376895.1 Aspiorhynchus laticeps | reverse complement strand
TTCCAGGGTATTCTTGGTGGTTGCCAGGGTGTTGATATGCAGTTTTAAGATGTTTGTGTTCTTTACTTTTTACCATGTTGGTATGCAGTTTCTATGATATTCTGGGTGGTTGCCAGGGTGTTGCTATGCAGTTTCTTGGGTATACTTGGTGGTTGCCAATGCGTTGATATGCAGTTTTAAGGTGTTTTGTGTTCTTTACTTTTTACCATGTCGATTATGCAGTTTCTATTATATTCTGGGTGGTTGCTAAGGTGTTGCTATGCAGTTTCTATGATATTCTTGGTGGTTGCCAGGGTGTTGATATGCAGTTTCCAGGGTATTCTGGGTGGTTTCCAAGGCGTTGATATGCAGTTTTAAGGTGTTTTATGTGTTCTTTACTTTTTACCATGTCGATATGCAGTTTCTATTATATTTTGGGTGGTTGCCAAGGTGTTGCTATGCAGTTTCTAGGGTATTCTTGGTGGTTGCCAGGGTAGTGATGTGCAGTTTCTGGGTGTTGGCAAGGTTGTTGCTGTGCTGTTTGTAAAGTGTTTTTGTGTTGTTGTTGTTTTACTTTTTACCCTGTTGCTATGCGGTTTCTAGGGTCTCCTTGATCGTTGCTAGGGCATTGCTATGTTGTTGCCGAGGTGTTTAATGTGGCTTTAACATTTTACAATGTGGCTTTACAGTTTGTACTTTATAAAACTAGGGTTTTTGTCAATTATTTTTTACAAAATAAAATGCAAAGTGAAAGTCATAAATTATTGTAATAATAATAATAATAAATGACCTCAGTCATATCATTACTTTGCCTGTTTAATTCAGCAGGTATCATCCAGTTATCATTTTGGAAACACTTATTTTGCATGTTTAATTCAATTTTACTTAGTTTTGGCTTAATTTCTGTCAGTACGAAGAATTCATCAAGACACTTTTCAGAATAACACTTTGTTTTTTTCTTCACACTGGAAATTGGAAGGTCAATTTGAGTTTATTGCATTATGGGATACAATATTTCACAGAGTGCTTTGGACTGCACATTTTGGCACATGTAGTAGATCATCTTGATAATCTATAAATATGTGGCACAGTATACATACTACAGAAATAGTATGAGAAGTATAGTAGTGTATTATACTGAACACAAACGTCCTGTTGTAAATCATACCTGCAGTCCATTGAGGTCGATGCATCTATAAGAGCCACAGAAAGACAAATAGAAAAGCTTTATGGAAATATAATAAGTCAATGAAGACATGAAGTCTTTAAATGGGTTTGCTAATGCTTTCTTTGTGATGTAGAGGAAAGGCAGCTTTTGTGGACTGTGTTTACATTTGCCTGTTCGGACGTTTGACTAGAATTGACATAAATGGTGTGAAGCAGCATTCAGGCTGTAGATTCAGTGTTTTCATCCCTTGTTCAGGTTTTGGCCCACTTCTCACGGATGTACAAACACTGCTTGGCTTGGCTAACTAGTCTCGAGTTTGAAAAGACACGGACACACGCTGCAGCTAAATAAACAGCCTTCAGGCTTCGGTGCTGGATTTCTGAAAGTCTTCAAAGGGTCTTTAGCTTGCGATACAAAAGGGAACGTGTGACAAAAGCAGCGAGGAACACAGCGCTTGTTTCCTATGCGGGTCTGTGCGTGTTTGAGTCGGTCAGGTGTTGAGCTTTGTGTTTTAGCTCTTCAGTATCTCTGATGTGATCTTCAATGGACGCCACGGATCATACAGGTGTATCTGAACACAATCGCATTCAGCTCAATGAGATCTGAGCAGTTCAGACATATGCAAGTATGTTATTATTAGGAATATTTGGGCTTATTAAAGCAATAGGACATGCACTCATAATTTGTATGCTACAGTATTTGTATGTTTTGCAAGTTAATGAGTAATTTTACTACACATTTCTGTCCTTTCAGCCATGAAGTAAAGGAAGATGTTTTGTCAGGAGTTTGGCTTCTATTTCTGTCAATAGTGGATTTTGCTGAAACTGATAACCAAATTTGTGAAATCTGGCTAATAACCAATAATCAGCCGATAGTTTTGCAGATACTGATAACTAAGCTGTAAAATCTGGCCAATAACCGATTAATTGGTTGGTACTTTTGAAGATAATGATTAAGTTATAGCTTTCAATTAAAATGTGCTGATACTGACAACTAAGTTGTAAAATCTGGCCAACAACAGATTCATTTGCAGATAAAACCAGTAATATCAAAAGAAAATGTTCAGCTTTCAGCAGTTGTAAAATCTGGCCAATAACCAATAATTATGCCAAATTTGATAACTAAGTTGTAACATCTGGCCACTAACCCATTACAAGGCTCTAGACTCATTCTTCCCACTGGTCGCACTTGTGTGATTAACTTTCTCAGTTGGTCGCACGAGCACATCATTTGGTCGCAATTATTTTTTTTTTTATACAATTGATTATTCAATGCATGCTGATGAACTTTTATCATAGTTTATAGTTATATGGTAACAAAAGTGTTCAACATTCAACCCGTTATTTTTCATCAGTATTATTTGTGATTTAAATTTTGTGACAGGAATTCCTCTTTTTGCTTTCACTTAAAAGATCTTGGTGTCATGCTTTACAAGAAAAGATAATGGTCTGTTTTGCTTATATCTATACACCTTTCACTTTTTAAGACTAAAACAAAAGATGGATTCATTGTTATTCTTAATTAAAAAGCACAACAACAATAAAACAGTAGGTTACAATGACAAACTAGCATAACATTTATTAACAAAAACGAATAAGACGAGGTATGGCATAGGACACATCACATTCTGTATTATACCGACTAATACATAACAGAATGTTTAGCAAACACTGATTAAATAATAATATTAAAAAAATAAGGAAAGCCTCCATAGTGTAACGTGAGGTAAACAGCAAAGATAACAAGCTTTTCAAAACGAAAACAAAGTGAAACTAAACTGGCTGTCACTGACAGGACTTGCATGTTTTCTCTACAAGCATACCAACATGTTCACCTTCTCTGGTTTAAGAAGCAGTCTTTTACTTTAGTTTGAAAACCAAATCCTCCGTTGCGCGCACCTTCGCGCTCGTGCTGACGCGGCGAGTGAAAGCACAATGGGCGCACGCTGCTCCCGCTCTGCATACACACCGCTTCTGCGCTGCCTCTGGTCTGCGGTGTGAAACCAGGCTCTACTGAAGCACTCGCGCTGAAAGCGCCTCTCTTCACGTGATCAGTGAAATATTTCTCCTGCTACAATGTGCTGCGGCTGGCAGACGCTTTGGTGCAGCACAGACCATGCACTCGCACAAGTGCGACCACGTCAAATTTTTACTCGCACACTCTCAAAAAATGCTTGCAAATGCGACCATTTTGGTCGCAGTCTAGAGCCCTGCATTAATCGGTACTTTTGCAGCCAGATACTGATGATTAAGTTGTAAAATGCGGCCAATAACCGATTAATCGGCCGGGAGTTTTGCAGATACTGATAAATATGTTGTAAAATCTGGCCAATATCCAATTATCAGCCAATAGATTGGAAGATACTGATGATTAAGTAGTAAAATGTGGCCAATAACTGATTAATCAGAGTTTTGCAGATACTGATAAAGTAGTAAAGTCTGACCAACAGCAGATTCATTTGCAGATAAAACCAGTAATATCAAAAGAAAAAGTTCAGCTTTCAGCAGTTGTAAAATCTGGCCAATAACCAATAATTTTGCCAAATTTGATAACGAAGTTGTAAAATCTGGCCAATAACCAATTAATCGGCCGGTACTTTTGCAGGTACTGATAAATATGTTGTAAAATCTGGCCAATAACCAATAATCAGCCAATAGCTTTACTGATGATTAAGTTGTAAAATGTGGCCACTAACCGATTAATCGGACGGGAGTTTTGCAGATACTAAGTTGTAAAATCTGGCTGACAACCAATTGATTGGCAGATAAAACCAGTAATATCAAAAGAAAACTTTCAGCTTTCAGTGAAAATATGTTGAACTTTATTACAAAATTAACAACTTGTCATATAAAATGTATGAATGATATACAAGAAAAGGAGAGAGGGAAAGTAAAAAGGCATGCATTAAATCTTATTGATCTTTATTTGTGAAAACTACTATAATAGGATTACAGAATCAAGAAGTTCCTGCTTAAGATATCAACATCGCCCATCAAAAACTCAACCTCTAGTTGTTATACAGACAAACATGTTGGCATTATGCAAATGTGAATGTTAAGTTAAGTGTAAGTGTTTGAGCAGTTTAAAGTGGGTTTTTGCACTAGCACAAGCACGTAATCCAGACAAACACTGAGCCGGACCGGTTTCTGCCCACCTCAGAGAGGGTATACAGGGTTCAATCATGGTGTGTGGCACTAAACCTTTAGCACATCGCTGCACCCTAATGCCACGTCTCCTGATCCACAAACAACAGGCCAGCTTGTGTGGCATCGTTAGCGCTCCACGCTAATGAAAAACACTCTTACAGCAGTGAAGCATGTAATCCAGACTCTGTTCATTCAGTTTGTTATTTTGAATTAGTTTTGTTTTTTGTCATTTAGCTTGTAGTTAATAGTTTAACCTTCGTTTAGTTAAATTTGTTTTTTGTAGTAGTTTTTGATAAATATAATGCATATTCATTTTTAAGTTTTAGGAATTTTGTTGTGTTTTTGTACTTTTTGTCTATATGCTGTATAGTTTTTTATTCATTTAAGTTTTAGTTAAAGTTTTAGTAATTTTGTAGTTTTGTCATTAATTAATGTCTAAATAGTTTTAATTCACTTTTAAAGTTTTAAAATTGTAGCAATTTTGTTGTTGTTTTTGTCATTTTGTTAGTTTTTAATGTCTATAGTTTTAATTCATTTTTATTTAAGTTTTAGTTAAAGATTTAGTAATTTTGTTTTTGTCATTTTTGCAGTTTTGTCATGTTTTTAGTTTTGATTTATTTTTAAGTTTTAAAGTTTTCTTAATTTTTTTTTTTACTTTTATATAGTTTTTTGTTCATTTTTGTAAAAGTTTTAGTAATTTTGTGATTTTATTCAAGTTCTTTTACTGTCTATATAGTTTTTATTCATTTTTATTTGAGTTTTAATCATTTTATTTGGTCATTTTTTTGGAGTTTAATCTATATATTTTTTATTATTTTTTATTTAAGTTTTAAAGTTTTCATAATTTTGCTGTTGTCATTTTTTAAATTATTTTTTATTAAAGTTTTATTATTTTTTTTGTAATTTTGCTTTTGTCATTTTTGTAGTTTTGAAAGTTTTGATTAATTTTTATTTTTAAAGTTTTACTATCCTTGTTATTATTATTTTTTACATCTTTGTATTAATTTTTATTTCGGTTTTAGTTATTTTTAAGTACATCGTTAAACTAAATAAAAATGAGAAATGTTGCAACTATCTAAAATTAAATTTTGGCAACTAGTTGAAATAAAAGTTTACTTTTTTAGATATTATTTTATTCCAATTGAAGGTTTTTGACAATACTAAATAGCATAATTTGGTTTTAGTTTTAATAAGCCTGGTTTGGAATAGCAGAACTGTGGCCTTTACGGAGAAATCCGTGCTGATTGAGTCATTCTGATACCGGCTGTATCCCGTATGGAATGCCAGGATTCTGTAGTTCTCAGAGGAGGTGGAGTGGACAAGCGTGAGAGAGAAATTCCCAGCGAGCGGAAGGCTGAGGGCAGTGAGCTGAGGAGACGCCCCGTCGTCTAAGAGAGTCATTTGCTGCTATAAACATACCGGGCTCCACACAGCAGCCACAGCGGCCCACGTTAGTGCTGACCAGAGCCAATGTCACAATCTGATTATTCCACTACGCCGGATCTTTAAGTGGTTTATACACCTCCTACTGTTAGCGTTAACTCTTCCACCACGAGTACACAGAACAAATGAGCAAAAATCATGCTTGTTCAACCTTTCTGTGATCTTTATTTGAACAAGCTCTTGGGTGAGTCTCACAAACAGTGTCATGAACATATTAGGGTCATATTTTACTAAGGAAATTAAGCCTATTTGTAAATTATTATTTTTTTTTTTTATTATTTTTCTACTTTTTATGAGAATTTAACCTTACCTCATAAAGTTCATTAATGCTTAAAGTATTTAATGTTTTATTTATTAAGTATTTGTAAATCATAGTAAGATATGTTATAGTTCAATATATGCACATTTTACTACAAAAAGTCCAGAAATTTGTTACTGTAATATGGTGATAAGAATGCTATTATTATGATAATTTATATTTTGTATTATATATGTATATGTATATATATAAATTTGAAAATGTAAAATTATATTTTGCATAAAATTCAGCCTGTTTGGCATTTTTATGAGACTTAATATTTTTCACCTTAAAAGCTTATTACAGTAATGCTTTAAAAAGTATATATAATTTTAAGCATAAACTGTTTGTAGTTCATAGCAGTATTTGTCATAGTGAATGACATTTATGCATATTTAGTAATAAAACAATTTTTGTTACAGTATTATGGTGAAAAAAATGCAATTTTTAATGAATTTGTTATATTTTAATCTTTTTAATACATTTATTACAATATATTATTTATATAATTTTATAAATATATTTTAAAATTAAAATGGTTTCACATGAAGAATTTTATTTTTATAATATTATTTTATGTATTAATATTTTAATTTGTTTATTTTTATATATTTATGTATACAAGACAATATGATATTTATAATTTTCTATCTTTTGATTTCTGTGGTGAAACATTTCTTCATAAGATTCATTCTTTCAGAAAAGTTTATCAAAGTCTAATCTAAACATCACTGGAAACTTTTGTTTAATCTGTCGTAAGAATTTGTTAACAAGTCAGACTTTAAGTCCCTCTTAACAGACGCATTCAAAAACATCTGCACATTTATTCCCTTTTTGTCTTAAATCCAGATTATAAATCAGCTAAAATAAAGTGGCATGCTCATGTTCACCCTTCAGTTGGCTAAAACAGTTTTAACATGCTAAACGATTTAGTAAACGAGACTCTATATGATGAACATTTACAGCTCAGACTGTCAAAGCATCGCAGCATGTGCTTCTCATGGTGTATAATCCACGTCCCTGTAATCTGCTCTTTCCTGACGCTCACGCTGGCGTGTTTGTTTGAGTGACACATCCAGCTCCAAAACTGAACTTTCTTTAGATGTACTCTTCAATTACCAGCATAGCAATCTTCCACCGCTGCCGACGTGCTGTTTTTGAAGTTTTAAAGCATTCAGCCTAATAATTTTAACGTGCGCTTAGTGATCTCAAAAGATGCTATTCACTGAAACTCTTTCCTTCCGCCAAAGCTTTATGTAAATCTTTAGAGATTTTCATTCAAATTAATCGATTAAACCCCTTTTGAATTTCAACACATTTTGACTGCAATGTGAATATCAATTTTACTGAAATGGATATCTGTAGTTGTAGTTTCCTCCATTTATAAATTGCAATTCAAGCGCATTTTAATAGAGTTTGTTAGTATTAATGTTACGTAATGTTAAAATATGTGACCCTGGAGCACAAAAGCAGTCATAAGTAACACAGGTATATTTGTAGCAATAGCCAACAATACACTATATGGGTCAAAATTATTGATTTTTATTTTATGCCAAAAATCATTAGGATATTAAGTTAAGATCATGTTCCATGAAGATATTTTGTAAATTTCCTACCGTAAATATATCAAAACTTAATTTTTGATTAGTAATATGCATTGCTAAGAACTTCATTTGAACAACTTTAAAGATGATTTTCTCAATATTTAGATTTTTTTGCACCCTCAGATTCCAGATTTACAAATAGTTGTATCTCAGCCAAATATTGTCCTATCATAACAAACCATACATCAATAGAAAGATTATTTATTCAGCTTTCAGATGATGTATAAATCCCAATTTCGGAAAATTGACCCTTATGACTGGTTTTGTGGTCCAGGGTCACTTATGTTTAAAAAAGTTAAATTTTTTAGTGAAAGAACAAATGCTTCAAGACCCTCAAAATACACATTTATTTATTTTCCGGATTTTTTTGCAATTATCTTTTTAAGAGATGTAAGCATTTTAAATATAAATTAATTAAAATGATTTAATTAAATTCCATTCATTCCAATTTAGTTAATACTCTGATTATATATTCTTATAAATTTTAAACAGTGATTCGTGTATAATTTTTGGTGTGATTCATGTGAAATTTCAAAGAATTTCTACATTTCTTAAGTAATAACATGGTAACATTAGAAGACACAATATGGTTTTAGTTGAGAAATATTAAGTTATGACTCTTTTATAAAATAACGATTCTTCTGGTGCAAATGGTGTACAGATCGTGTACAGATTTTGAATGCGTTATGAGGGTTAAAGTACATATAGCTTTGCTTAAATTTAATCTAAAGTTAACATTAATGCATGCATGCAGAGTTAATTATCCTCCAATTATTTTTCATTAATGATGCCAAATATAAACATATGGCTACATTGGATTTACATCTACATGAAGGTGTTTTTGGGTGAACTAGTTCTTTAAATCAGATTATTAGCTCTTTCTCAGGATGAATATGTGGCTGATAAACGTCTATATCAGTTTAGCGTGCGTCTGAGCTTCTGTTTTTCAGAACAGCTCAGCGCTTACTTCAAAAGAGGAAATATCGATCAGAGAACCGACACAGATGACATGAGGAAGACAAGTTGTGTTCAATTAGAGCGGAGATAAGGCGAGTCTCCAGACGGATCTGTGTCCCGGGGCCCAAGGTTCCCGTTCCACATTTTCACTGAGTGTGTGTAGATATTATCTGGTTTATTTGCTCGGTCCCGTCTGTTCCTGATCACAAACGTGAGATGTGAGACAGATAAACACACCTGAGGCTTTCACTGCTGACCTGAGACCTTTGGCAAACTATTTTTGGGGTTTTATGATACTTTGTTGTGGACTTTCGGATCTTAGATCGTTAACTGATCATCTCAGATGGTGTCCAATTGCAATTATGAACTCTCTCTTTTTTTTTTTTTTTTTGACATTGCTTACTGAAAAATATTTGGTGTAGCATCAATTTTCACTCAGAAATTGCTAGTAAATTTCACAATTAATTAATTGGTAAGTAACACACTGAATGATATGTGAAATTGTGAGGTTGAAAGACTAAGATAGTATTTTCTTGTAAAACTAATAATTATTGAAGTTTATTTTCATAACATAATACAAATATAATAAAGGTAATTGCAAGATATAAACTCAGAATTGCGAGACAAACACAGAATTGTGAGATATATATATATACTTAAAATTACATTTCGCATTTCTGAGTTTATATCTCGCAATTTTGAGAAACTGAGAAAAAAAGAGAACTGTGAGATAAAAAGTCACAATTAACTTTATTAATTTATTCCATGGTGGAAACTTCGAAAAATCATTCTTTACATTGTACAGTGGTAAAACCAAATGTTTATTTGGACACAGCACTGTGGTTATACTTTGTTTTATTATTATTATTATTATTTTATTATTGTTTTTATACGTGATTCTGTGGTAATTCTATGGTGTTTGGACACTATGGTAATACTATAGTAGGTTGGATAAATAAAAGTGTCATGTTATTACCACAGTACTGAGAGTATTTAGTGTTATTAGTCTGTCAGGAAGCATCATGGGACATTTCTGGAGGTTAAGCTTGTTTTTGGTCTCTCAGAAGTAACGTTAAACGTGTGTGTGTGTGTGACTCAGCGTCTGAATATGAGTTTTATATCAGTGATCTCTCTGTTCTGTGGCTCTTCCAGCTCAACACTCGCACTACAAAGTGAAGCGGTTGACCTCTGACCTCAACCCACGAGGTTAAGAGAGGTTCCACAGGTCATGAGGTAATGACACCTTTTAGAACATCAATAGAAATTACACTCTAACCTCCAGACGTGACTGCATGCTTGGCCTTGAGCGACACATGCACACATACACACACAAAAATAAGCTTTGTTCCAAAACCTAGTGAGCTGTCTGTCTGGGCATCATGTGTGCTAGGGTTGTGCGATTTTTATTTTTTTCCTAAATAAAAATGCAATTGCAATTTTAAATGCGAATTTAAAAAAATAGCTTCATGTTTGCTGTACTTTTTTGTAGGGCTGTA
This sequence comes from Aspiorhynchus laticeps, assembly GCA_023376895.1. NCBI lineage: Eukaryota > Metazoa > Chordata > Actinopteri > Cypriniformes > Cyprinidae > Aspiorhynchus > Aspiorhynchus laticeps. The sequence goes on along the minus strand of JALXFT010002222.1, from coordinate 29,908 downwards.
CAATTTGGCTCAAAATTTTGTGATTTGCATATCAATATGATATTATTAATAATACTAATCAATGTTTGGCCTTGAGCGACACACAGACATAGGCTTTGTTCCAAAACTTAGCAAGTTGCCTATCTAGACATCATATGTGCTAGGGCTGGTTTGGGAAATAAATGTAAACTGAAAAAAATTATACTTTTTTTTTTTTTTTTTAAGGTAAGTGGTTGCAATCAATTTATTTTAGCTACATTTAAATAAACAAATTTAGTTGACTAACTTTCAGAAAAAAAAAAGTTTTTTTTAAATGTAGCTAAAATAAATTGATTGCAACCACTTACCTTAAAAAAATTTGTAAATTCAATGAATATTTTTTTTTTCAGTGTATTGGCTTCTTTTTCTGGAAATAAAATTGCAATTCTGATTTTAAAATGCAAAAATTAAAAAAAAGAAAAAAAGCTTCAGGTTTGCTGTGCTTGTTTGTAGGACTGGACAATTTGGCCCACAATTTTGTGATTTTTTTTTATTTATTTTTTTATATCAATATAATAATAATAATAATAATAATAATAATTATTATTATATTATTATTATTATTATTATTATTACTTGTGATCATTATTATTACCACAGCAAAAATACTAGTATAATGTTTCACTTTGGAATAAAAAAGTTAGTATTTAAGAAAAATAATGATACTAATAATAATAATAATAATAATAATAATAATACTTTTATTTTACAATACAACTGTACTATTAATAATAATACTTTTATTTTACAGTACAACTTTACAATTACAATAGTAAAATTTATGGTCTTAAGTTTAGTTTTTCTTGTCTAAATTTTATTTTCTAAAACATTAAACAATGCGGTTTTTATTTTGTCACAAATACGTCGACAGCAGCCATTTATAAGCGCTTCTCATTACAAATTTGTGAAGGCAAAAAAATCAGTAAAAATGGTTTAAATGGTTTAAAAAAAAAATGGTTTAAAAATCTTATTTTAAATGACTATTGTACTCAATATTTGTGTACACTATTTTAAATGCATGTTAATATAAATCAGAGAGCAATTTGAGTCACTTGTGCACTTTGCATGATGTTGTTGTAGAGTACTTCACTTTTGAGTCTACATTTGAGTCAGGATGTTACCTTAGCAGGTACAGTAGTTCCCTATATAGACATCATGGCGGTTCACTAGGTTTAGGAACAGATCAGCAGGCTTCCCACTGAGAAGCGTCTGCTGTGTTTCTGTGATGTTTGTGATGAAGCTCCTGCTGCAGATGATCTCTGGTGTCTGTCTTTGTTCCTCAAACACCTACTCAAGCAGGATTACAAACTTTGGCTCCGTTCCATTGTTTTTTCCGATGGAATAAGTGACGCCATGCCAGCCAGAGACGACGGGAATGTCCGCGCATCCCTGATGGAGGTCTGAAACCACTTTCCACTTTATCTTGTAATTCATCACTTTATGGAATTCCCCCCGTTTAGATTGGGTAATTAAAATCAGTGGATATCAAAACAGCCTCCCTCCCTCTCTGCCTGTCTCTATTTTATTGTTCTTTGTTCTTTGAATGAAGTTTCATGTTGTCAACACAAATAGAAAGCAGATCCCGGACACTATGTGGATATTTGCACAAAGTGGTGTCTCGACATGCACACACACACACACACACACACACACACACTGTTCCTCAGCAGTGCAATTTTGAAATCATTCATCAAGTGTTTCTGCATTGTTGAAATATATAAGATATTGTTTCAGTAGGTTTTCTTAATGAAGTTTAGTAACAGCAGCTTATTGTTATCTAAAACTAAACTTAAAACTAATTGGAAAATAGTTTTTGTTAATTTAAATAACGTTGAAATAAAAATACAAATATTAGATTAACAACTTAAACTTACTTCATTAAGTTGCCAAGGAAACAATTCAATTAAAAACAAAGTTTTTTTTAAAATTAAGTTGAAGTATTCAAATTAGTATAACTAAAACTAAAGTAAAAATAAATTAAAGCTATAGAAATATAAAAACACAAACAAAAGAACATAATAAAATTACAAAATATGAACTGAAAATATACAAATAAATTCTAATTCGAAATAATATAATAGTAAAATTACACTGGCCAGCTTTGGTTTCGGATTCAGAAATTGGACGCAATTTTTTATTAACTAAAATTAAAACTGCTGAAACAAAAACAAAACTGAAATAAAATAAAATATACATATTGAATGAACAACCTAAACTTAAAAAAATAAAATAAATTTAAATTAAATTAAAAACTTAAATTAAAATTAGATGTTTCCTTCCAACTAAATGCAATGTTATAATAAAAAGTTCAAAAATTACTAAAACTAAAATAAAAATAAAGTTAAATAGAAATATTTAAAACACACACACAAACAAAGGCCAAAAATGACAAAAGCACATAATAAAATTACTAAAATTAAAATTAAAACTGAAAATATATAAAATTAAAAAATAATGACTGGTCAACTTTGTTTTTTTTTGGAAATAAAATGGCATAAATGAGCCCTTAATTTAAAATGTCTATTATCTGTGCATGAACAACATGAACATATTCCTTTGATTAAGATTTCTATGTAAATACTTTTGTGCTGCGTTAAAATTCTGTCTAAACTTAGACAATCTGCATTTATGTGCTTGCATATTTTCTGGCCTAATTTATGTTTTTTGAGGCCTTTTTTTATATGTCCTGCCCAACTTCCAACAGGGAATGCATCGACTGTTTCTTGGTCTCTTTGACATTTGGTCTTTGAGATGCATCTGAATGACATCTTTCTTTTGCTAAGTGCGCTGCACGTCTTGTTTTGCTGCACTGCTTGAAAAGTCACAGCAGTAGTCCTCGAGTGATCCCAGCTCATTTGGAATCAGAGGCTTCTTGTTACTTGAGTTTAATAGTAAATGAAAGCACTGATGCAGATAAGCAGCCTAAATGTGTCGCTGTGGAGAGAGAGAAAAACGCAGAACACAAGCCCAAATCTCTCCGTCAATAGACTCCTACCAATTATCAGTGGCTAATTAGAGCTGTGGCTTAAAGCTGAATGACTGATGCTGTAAAGACCACATGAAGAGGTCCAATATATATATTTTTTTTTGCCGGGGGGGGACTGACATTTTTGTCCTCTAATGACCTCTGTGTAACTTTCTTGAATGCAGTAAGTATTAAACTTTGGGCTCACATTGTAAAGATGCAATTCTGATTGTTGACACTCTTTGTATCTCTTACTTTCTTGTTCTTTGCAGTGAGAAGGACAAAATTGTCATTAAACTGTGAATTTGAGTTGGGAAAAACAAAGACGTTTAAGGTCTAACGGGGAAGTTCTTTGTACGCTGTGAGATCTTTCAGATAGCACAGGCTTTTGTCTCAGTATTTTGGGACTGTAGAGACACAAACAGCTTTCCAAACATTGCTCCCAGTCATGCTGGGTGACAGCGTGCGTTCTCTTCTTCATTGTGTGGGTTTGTTTTGCAGCTGCAGGCATCTGGAGTCGAACTCGGACTCAAAAATGTTATTAGATTTATTGCTGTTTTCTGCTTGTCATTCTGTACTGCTGTGAATCAGCTATGTGTTTTCTGAATTTGCAATGAAATGCATTGGACATGCTAAATTGGCACTGGAGTCTATAGATGCCCATTTCCGCCAATTAATACGTTTAGTTTTTTAATGTCACAATTTTGACTTCTTATCTCAGAATTATGAGATATAAACTCACAAATGCGACTTTTTTCTCGCAATTCTGACTTCATAACACACAATTGCAAATTAGTCAGAATTGTGAGATATAAACTCGCAGTTCTGAGAAAAAAAAGATTTGAGCTTATATTCTAACCTTTTTTCTTGCAATTTTGAGTTATTTGCTCGGTTTCACAGACAGGGCTTAGATTAAGCCAGGATTAGGCCATAGTTTAATTAGGACATTTAAGTAGTTTTTATAAACATGCCTTAGAAAAAAAACATTACTGGTGTGCATTTAAAGACAAAACAAAGGCACTGATATATTTTAAGATCAGTCAGGGCAAGTTTTTTTCAGTTGAAACAGCTCAGACTTACATTTTAGTCTAGGACTAGGCTTAAGCCTTGTTTGTGAAACCGGGGGTAAATCTCGTAATTCTGACTTTTTCTCGCAATAGCAAATTTGTATCTCACAATTCTGTCTTTGTAACTCAAAATTGAGAATTTATATCACGCAATTCTGAGAAAATGCTCAGAATTGCAATTACGTTTTTAAATGTTTATTCAGTGACGGAAATGGAGTCTTCTCATTTTATGCACACAAACTCATGTTTACCTAACCATCTATCATACAGAGTGCTATTAATCTTAAATTAACCTGTTCCCACTTTTTGTGCATAGACCTGAAAATTCTACAACTTGAATTGTTGTAAATCTTGAATGCTTTTGAGCACAGACTTAAGTTTAGTCTTGTTTTTAAAAGACGCTTGGCATAAGTTATAAAATTGAAATAAAAAAAGGTACAGAAGTTTAAGTTTCTGAAAATGTAAAATGCAAACATTTACATTTCGTTATTTTAGATAAAATTATTATTTTACAAAACATGTTGGACTCTAAAACTGCTAAGAAACCAAAACATAAATATGAGAAAGTGTTCCAAATTTGAGATTGATATCACAAAAAATGAGCTTTCAGGAAGGTTTTGTTGCTTTGTGACATTCGCTTGAAGTGTGGATAACATTGCTAATTATACTAGATGCATTCTAGTTTTGTTGTTGCAATATTTGCTTTTTATTTCTTTACCAAGTGTTGAAGGAAAGTCAACACATCTGAAGCTTTTGCTAAACTGCTACCAAGTTCTTGTCATCATTTTATACACACCAAACTATCTATCATATTAAGTGCTATTATTCTTAAAGCTTTGCCTCTTTGTCGCCCTCTGTTTGAAAACCTGGAATTGCAGTTTCTTGCAGAATTATCTTCCGTGCGTGGGGTTGTGATCCGGTGTTCCTGCACGGCTCCAGCGTGGATGAATCTAGTGTTTTGAGGTGAATGTGTAGTTGTCAGTCACGCACTGGTGTGGATATTTACTGTACTTCGCAATCACAGATTCTAGCCTACGTCTTGGAATATATGACCCAAATCAGAATTTTCACCATATGTTACCATCTGAACAAGTAACAAGTCTGCCACGTTTGTTCTGCCCAACTGAGGAAAAAAAGCATTACAATAAATCGCACTCCCAACGGTGATTAAATCTAACGATCGGTTAGCTCATATCACATCTAACTGTGCAAAGTATTATCATTGTTATACTTTGTTCTCAAATTATTAATGTTAACAACATCAGCATTGCGTGACTATGAGTATAGTATTAGCATGTAGATTTAAATTTTTGTACAGTCTAATATCTAATTGTCATAGCATTCAAATTTCATATTAAGAAATTCTTTTAATCTAAAAAGCAAATTAATCTTCCTTCAAACTGGTTCTATTTAAAATACAAATCTTGTGTAATCCCACGTTTGCTATCTGTAATCAGAAGCACATTTAAAACTGGAATATAATTTAATTTCATTCACGTTTTTCATAAACACATAATCCTTTCTGGATTACAATCCGCCATCAACATGATAAATTTAATTATTCTAGCTGCTGTGAGAAAAGGCTATAAATGAGCCGCCACCTACAGGATCCTCACATCTACTAGCGGAAACTTCTTTGTTTACAGACGTGACGTAATGACGCAGTGCCATGCTCAAATTTCCCGCGAAAACCTACCGTACCACTCAAATTAGAAAACATTATTATAAGCTAACCGTTGTGAATCGGGCTAAAGTAAGGCGATAGTTTTGAACACTGGCTGGTTATGTAATTTCTCAAATATTGATTTCGTATTATTTTTAAACAAAAAAAAGTTTTAAGTAAACTACCATTACTTTTTAACACTGTGTTTGAACTGTAAGTGCACGTCACAATGCAACGCAATGCAAAACAGCAGCAACAAAGCGACATTAGGTTAATGAAGTTGCTCACATGTAGTGTTGACAGCATCATGGATTGTACTGAGAACAAGTTTTGTGGCGCTTACTTGAAGTGAAAACATTGCTAATTATAATAGATGCATTCCAGTTTTGTTGCATTGCATTATTTGCTTGGTCAGAAGCACAATCACAAAAGCACTTGTCGTCATTGGGTGTTAATGCATCTGACATGCTAAATTGTCACTCATTTTATACACACACTAACTCTTAAACTGTCTTTCGTATAGAGTTTATTATTCTTAATGTTATTATACTAAACATCACAATGCAACCAAACTAGACTGCTAAATACAGTATAATTATTAAAGCTGTCTACATGAGGTCAATGATGTGGTTGATCACTTGCACAGACAGCATTGTTAATAATTTTTTCATTGCAGCTCTAGCCTGAAGTGTGGACAAGATTGCTGATTATGACAGAATGGTCTAGTATTGTTGCAATGCATTGTTTTCTTGCAGTGTAGAAACAGTGTAACACTAAACCAACTGTAATATACTTTTAGTGCAACTGTTTGGTAGCATTACAAACAGTTTCTTCTTTTAGGACATCTCCAAAAAGATAGAGCTAACTTCAAGGCCATTGCTTGCTGGATCAGAAACACTTGTCATTGAGGGATAATGCACCCAAAGCCTGTTATTTATATAATTTAGATTTTTAGTAACCCTCTCCTAGCAGATCACATAACATGCATAGCACACATGCTGTGTGAAAGGACTCATTGTTGGCCCCTTACATCGCATGGCTTGATGCGGTCACTGACGAGGACAAATATAGCAGCAGCTCGCTTGTTCCCACGTGGAGCTTCAAGGAATAAAATGTCCTGTCTAACCCTCAGAATCCTGCGGTAGCAAGCACAGAATTACCACATCACTGTAATAGCGTGTTATGCAACCGTTCAGCTGACTGTCGGCCATCCCAATCCTGACGCCACCGACCCCCGTGGGCCCTTTGGAATGCTGCCGGAGCCCGTCTGCACCTCCTTCACCTTCCTGGACTCGCTGCGGTTCTGACGTCTGAAGGTGAGAATGGAGATTACAGTGGGTCTCTTTTCCATGCATCGCACTAATTCAAATATGTCCTTATTTACTAACCCTCTTGTTGTTTTGAAACCCAAATATTTCCTGTGGCTCAAGTAGTAGAGCATGGCACTGGCAATACTAAGGGTTCGATTCCCAGGGAATGCATGAACTGATAAAGTGTATGCAATGTAAAATGCAATGCAAGTTGCTTTGGAAAAAATGCATACATTTAAATATGGAAGCTTATTTCTGCCATGGAATATAAAAATACTGGAATTAAAACTTAAAGTTTTATCTAACAATTCTGAGTTTATAACATGCAAATACTGTATGAGATATATTCAGGATTCTGAGTTATATCCTGACTTTCTTGCTGCATGCAGATTTGCAAGTCTGAATTGTGAAAAATAAACTCGGATATAATGTCAGAATTGCAAGATAGAAACTCACAATTCTGACATTGTGTCTTGCATTTCTGAGTTTATTGCTCGCAATTCAGACTTGCAAATCTGCGTGCGGCTCTTTTCCTGACAACAAGAGTTCAACAGTTGGAGTTTGACATTCATAGTCACTTTTAGCAACTTTTTGGGTGAACTATTCCTTTAAGCGCACACACTCTCTCCCAAAGCAAGATTGTCAACCCCTATCTTTTTAATTCCCTTCTCCCAGTCTTTTTCCTCCCTGACATCATCGGGTTATTGCAGTCCTGGGAAGCCGAGCATGTGAGCGTCCCCAGGTCATTAAGAGGAGGCCTGAAAAGACTCTCTGCGGGCCGGAGATAAACCAGCCAGCGGACGCGCAATAAGCTCCGAATAAAGACAGCTCTGTGGAGGGCCTAGCTGGACACTGAGCCCGGGATTAAAGACGGTCTGAAAGGAGGAGAAAGTCAATGGAACCGCACGAAAATATGAAGTGAAAGAGAGGTGTGGGCCAGCAGGGGGGCAGACGAGATGAATGGGAAACTTATCAGCATTCGGAGCGCATGCGACGACCCACCGCGACTGGGTCAGGGAGTTCTCCCAGAAGGAAAGGTGCTCTCGGGAGACGCTTATCTGCTGTTTGTTGAGGCACCTCACGGATAAAGCGACAGGAGGAAGGGAGAAAACTTTGGCCAGTGCATTACAAGTCCAATTATTCATCAAGCTTGAATAGCTTGAAGCATTTGTGGTCACATATTTGCATACAGTGTTTTGAACCTTGAGGTCCTGATTTACTTACAGCAAAGATCTTTTTTTGTTTTTTTGTTTAGGGGTAAAAAGAAATTTGAAGAGTGTCCATGTCACTTAGAATTACAACTTCAATTTCTATTATAAAGCAGCTCCAAGTGTGTTTTTACTCTCATCTCTCATTGGCAGACTGAAATAAACCAGAGAAGATTTCCATGAGAAAGAAGGCGGAGCCCCAGAGCCACACCTACCAGTTACATCATTACCATGGACCAATAGTAATTTGTGTTTAGGATTCGGAGAGCAAATTTTTGTGGGAAGTTTGTTTTGGCAGACTGTTTCAAACTCCCGAAACAAACTTTGTTTTGGCCTTGACGGACTGAACAGAAGAAATGAATGTGAAAGAAGGCGGAGCCCCAGGGCCATGTCTACCTATTATGTCATCGCCACGAACCAATAGTAGTTTGAAGGTGGTTACGAGCTGGAGAGCACACTTTTCTGCAAAGAACCTCTGAAAAGAAGTAACTGAACAGAATGTTCTTCGATCTTGCCTGTAGTATATCAGGATCTTAAGTGTTCCAAGAGTTCTGAAGACACATGAAGCCCATATAAAGTCAGTTTGCATGATATGCATTACTTTTTACAAGTAGGCAAGAGGTTTACCCATTTTAGGTAGTATCTGGCAGGGATGCCACATATGGAAAGGAGGCCTATCAAACACAGAATGAGAACAGCGAATGAGTGTGTGTCCGTCTTTGTTCCTTCCTGTGGGTTCCTCAAGATAACATCAGCTTCAGCCATTACAGCCCTGCTATCTGAGGGAATGGGCTCTTTCAAATGTCCCCAGGGTCAGGATACAGCACTGATACTTTCATTAGGCCTACCTGATAAAACGGCATTAGGGATCATTTCGGAAATCTGAAGGGCACACACAGAATTCCCAACGTCACACACACTCCAGCTGAACAGGCAAATTACGCAAATTGCATCAGATTTCATTAAGATTGGAAGCACTCTTGACATTGAAATCACACTGCACTCGGGTCATTGAGTTTGTTGACTTCATTTAGAGGTTTAAAGTACTATAATATACATTTACAGTATTTAAATATTTATTTCAGTTGATTGTTACTGTAATTTAGTGGCAATAATGAGGCAGTTTCTTTTTTTCCCAGAGTAACATTGGGTCTCATTCACTAAGCATGCGTATGCACTAATTTGTGCATACGCTAATTTTGCACTAATTAAATTTTATTATAAAATTGATTCTAAATTTACAAAAAACATAGGAACAACTGAAACCACACGTACACAATAAGCACTTATTCTGTATTGTGTTAAGAAGTCATATTTCATCCTAACGTCACTATAATTAGCCTACATTAAAGTATGTTGCATTAACTGTATTATATAATCCATGTATAAATTATATAGGCTAATAAAATTATTAAATAATACATATTTAATTTCATCACTCAAACAGTCAGAATTGCAAAATGTAAACTCACAATTATGAGATAAAAAGTCGCAATTATTTTTTAAAATGTTTTATTCTGTGGCGGAAACAAGTTTCAATAGGCTAGAGCACTGTAAGAAAATCATGTGGAAAACCCTTTTTTTGAAGGTCCTGTGCTTACAAATACGAAACAATCCACACAATTATTAGAAATTGAGACCCATTGTTTTCATATTAGGTGTCTGATTTGTTAACAATATGTTCTGTTGTTTGTTCTGTCTTTGTCCTATTATTTGTTAATTCTATCATTTGTTCTATCAGTAGTTTTTAGCATTCTATCTATCTGTCTAATGACCACGTAAACTAAGTAAAACCAGATTTCTCATGAATTTCAGATTAGTGCACACAAAAACTCAATCAATGTGTCTGTGGTCACGTCAAATCTCACTGCAGAAACACTAATTTGCACAGATAAGTTGAGGGGGAGTGTGTGTGTGTAATGGCGAGTCGACGGCGTCTTGAGCAAACACAGGGGAGGCGTCTGTGGTTGCGGGGGAGTTTGTGGGATGTTATTGGTTGAGCCTTCGTAACTGAAGAATTGTCGGGTAATTAGATCATCCTGCACAGAATAGGAATCAATTTCCGACCGGGCAGCGCCGTGGCTTTTCCTAATGTGAGCCACATTGGGACCCATGATCCATGGCAATAATTCAAACCAGATGTGATGTCCCACTCAGGTGGGCCAAGAGCTTCCATCTGCGGGGCCGAGGTGCTGTGTGGCCACCGTGACCGTGAGAGTTTCTGGGGGTGAAGCTGTGTGCAGTTTTCTGGTCCCTGGTTGGAGGTAAGTAAAAGATCTGATACTAATTATTTCTCTTCATTCGCATATTTGAATCATTGTCTCAGCACTCAGTTGACTGTAAATAAACCAGCGGTCACTTCACAGCATGACTGATTGTATTGTACTATTATTGATTATAATAACATTGTTCTCTCTTTCTTTACAGGTGTGGAGAAACGGTTCTGTAGAATATTGTGGATCTAAACTGGGAATAATATTATGGAAAAAATGGACATCCTGTAGGCTTTTCCATTTCTTTCATCGCATGTACTGACTAAGATTTCCCCGTCAACAGAATTAACTAATATCACTTGCACATGTGCTCATGCAAACTTCTTAAAGTTCTACATGTAATTGTGGCACCAAGTGTTTCCATTGTAATTTTTTGGTGACTGGTTTTGGTTGAAGGTTTCGACATTGCATATGATTCTCCTTTTATAATGGTGATGGGTGTAATTTCTGTACCTGCACCGAATGGATTTGCAAATTTTGTCCAAACATGTTTCCCAAACACAGCCCCACCATCTGTACTTGGTCACACAAACTGGTTGTATTAATATGGATTTGTTTTATGCCCCTTTTTTGGCCCTTTTAGGTCTTCAAATTTTTGTTTACCTGGACTTTCAATGGAGGAACATAAATCTCAAAAAAAATCTAATTTGTGTTTTTAAATAATTTGTTTAAAAAATGAACCACAGTTTAATAGGTTTGGAGGGAGAATGCTAACAGTGCACATAAAGTCCTGCCAGGTTCTTTTCCAGGTAAAAGCTGAACCCAAAACCCTTAAAGTAAGTCAATTAATTTGCTCAGTGATCTCATTCTCATCCATCCCAGATTATCTGCAGCTCAATGGCCTTTTACAACCCGACAACACAGGTGAGGATATGAGATAAATCAATAAGTAGGTGTCCTGCACCACCAGGCGACTGCTGGTAAGACTGAGGGAAGAGTGAAGGAAAGAAGGATGAGGAGAGAGAGGGAAGTCTGAACGCAGGAGCACGTATTCTCCAGATGAGGGTGAAAATGAAAACCACCTGTGCTGAATTCCCACGTGACCTGTCCGATGAAGAAGCCTTTAGCCCTCAAGAGTTGCAATGCTGGACGGTGAATTTACTTACCCTTAAAAAAAATGTGGAAAGCATCCAGATTGTAGAGCCTCAGAAGGCCGTTAATGTCCGCAACACTCATAATTGTCTCGGTATGGTGCATTTAGCATTAGACAACATGTGTTCGCCAATTAAACTCAATTGTTCAATTTGCTCAACACAAACATTGAATGTAAATACACCTCATTTCATGCCTAAAGTGTTGAGACTAGCTCTGAACCATTTATACTTAATGTTTTCGCAGTGTAGGAATAGTCATATTCATGCATTAATGCTTGCACTCGAGCAGTATGCGGAAACAGAATTTAACTGATATTTAGGCCAATGCGGCGCTTTTTGATGCCGCGGCTCAGTGGAGTGAGTCAAGCTGGTCACGACGCTGATGATAATATCAAGTTTGCTCTTGGCTTGCTTTCATCAGGTCTTAAATCATACACATATGTGGTACGCTCATAGACCTACAGTACGAACCCGAGCACTTATGCACATGAGCACAGATGCTATTATCAAATACTCAGAGCAGACCCAGGTAATGTATCATACTGCCCGCGGAGATCGTAAAAAACGCAACAGGTTATATGTTGAAGTACAGTTTCCATCCCTAAGAGCAGTTCAGGAACTGGATTGAAGGACATTGGACAGAAAGGGTATTAGTTCATGACTTTTCTCTAAGCATGTGGAAAATCGGTTTTCTGTGCCTTTGGGGTTCTGGAAGCTGTCCAACAGTGATAGGCCTGTCTTACATAGCTGAATCATAATACATATTCATTTCGGTGGCCATATTAACATGTTTTAGTAATAAACATGTTTGATTTGTTTATGCGGCAACAGCAGAACGAAACCATGCTACTCGAATGCAATGTTAGTCGCTTTGGATAAAAGCGTCTGCTAAATGCATAAATGTAAAATGTAAATGTACTCATTTCAATCATGCCACACGGACCGAATATCCATTTATCTGCTTAAGCGCTTGAATTCAACGAAGAACATAAGTTGCTGATTTAAACTAGTTTAAAGCCAGATGAAACCGCGCTGACAAACAGTAGAAACACTGTGTGCAACGATGCAGTCAGAAGGCTTTTCAGTCTACAAATTGCCATCATTTACCATGGATTTACTGTAGTAACACAAACTGCACAATGGTATTGTGGCAGAAATGTGGGATATATAACATTTTATGATATTAATGTAGACATTAATTAAATGTATTAGAAGTAATGGAATACTACAGTATACAGTATTTTTTCTGATTAATTTAAATAGTGTACATTTATACAAAATTTATTTAGACTACTGTTTTTTAATTAAATACCTAGAAACCATATAGTTAGATGTTTCCCCATGGTATTGAGGTGCTTTATGTGTGGTTTTAACTGTGGTTGCATGATCTAAATGTATGCTACTATGGAAAACCAATGATTAATTCTAATAAAACTCAAACAGTTACAATAATTAAATTTCACTGTATAAAAAATGGTTACAGTTTTTACAGATGTTACTGTTTTTGTTAATGAACATAAATGTACATTTGCATCCTAACTCAAGCTACTACTACTGTCAACTAAAGCTACTGTCAAATGAGCATTTCTAAGAGAGAAAAATGTAACATTATTAATATTGCAGCCTGCACTGCAAACTGTGCTGAAGATACACGTCATCAAAATCAGGCAACACAGACCTGTTTCGTGATTTGAAACGATAGCACTCATTAAAACATGCAGAAACTAAATAATGAATTTTTCTATTAAGATATTTATTTTAAGGAAAAATGACTGGAAAAGTGTAAATAAAAAAAAAAAAAAAAAAAGTGAAACAAGTGTTTGTCATGTTATGACCATAAAGAGTTTATAGTTACCATCTTAGTACTTATGTGCTTAATACTTTGTGCTAAGTGTAGCCCTTCTCCAAATTTCATCAGACATTGTGCAATGACTAAGTAGTTTTTGCAACGTCAGCAAGATCCTAGATTTCCCCAACACGCATTGTGGTTTTCTTTGTAAACGTTACATGATGTGCTCCAAGTTTAAGGTCTACATCAATGCAAATGCAGGCAGACACCTGTAAAAAAACTCCAGCTGAAGAAGACGGGGGAGGGCGGCCCAACACTTCTCCAGGGATTAGTTGAGTAATCCTGCTTTTAACTGGCAGCCAAGGTTGGGTTGGGTTTGCACTTCGACAATAGGAGAAAGACTCATTAAAGATATTAGCTGGGCTGGGCTATTGGCACATTCACTGCTTAAATATGTGGTTTGATCCTGATTTAGACACATATTAGATGTCTCCACCAAAGTGCTTCATTTCCCGAGGGGAGCTTTTGCTGGATCAGCAAACTTTGACCAGCAGGCTGGTTCGTCATGCGCATTAATGCTGATCTAGCAAATGCAGGGAAAATATGGCAACAAGTTGTTTACTGGTCTAACCACAAGTCTCTAGATTTGGGTCAGTGTGCAACTGGGATTGTGTTTTTTTTTTGTTTTTTTTTCACTTGTAACAGCTTAACTCTTCAGGAATGATGCACACTCCACACTTGAAGACTTAACAAACAGCAATAAATAAGTCTGCAGACAAATATTCTCTGTGATGACTAGGCACCGTAGGTGGTCAAGGATAACGTACATGGCCAAATACAATGGAGCGACACAGTCTTAAGCTTTGACTTATGTAGTTTGTGGTTTGGCTTGTGTTTCTGGATGTCTTTCAGCATACGGGGGTCTCTGAGGCCAGACAAATGGATACAGACTTTTCTTTGATTTGGTGAACTAGTCTAAATGACCCATGTAAGCAGACACCGGAGCCCTAACCATAATTTTCAGTCTCACAAAGCAGTTCAGGTGAGGTGCACCAGAAATTACTGCAATGAAAGAGTTTGGCTCCACGCTCTATAAACATGCAGTCGTGTACATCCATTATTGATATGTACAAATCAGCAAATCAAATGTAAATACTGAATTCGTCAGCCATTTCGCAGCCTTTGATATGCAGGGAAAGACCACAAGAGGATAAATATGCTTCGTTACCCTAAACAGCCGAGATTTGGTCTTCCTGACGACCTGGGGATTTATGTTTGAGGGTCAGATGTGTTTAAAAGGTTTCCTCCAGGGAAAATCCCCCATTTTTTTCCCCTTTAACAAAGATTCTTCATTTCAGTTGGGATCTGTACCACCAAAACCTAGAGAGCGCTTTTAAGGATCACCAAAAGTTTTGTTTTGGAATACATTTTTGTAATGTATAGATTTTATTTTATTTTATTTTTTTCGGGTGAAAGCATTCCCAATATGCATTGCAATTCATTAGTAAAATGCTGTTTATTAATATACAAAAGTGGAGCATTCCAAATCAGTTGCCGTTTCAGGAAAGACGTTCCCTATGTAGACAGTAGATGGCAAGGCAGCTCTCTGGGTTTTGAAACGGAGCGAATAATTTTGTCCATCATGATAGGAAAATGCATCCAGAATTTGACAGATGACCTTTTTGCATTTAATAACCCACACTTTTCACAGGAAAGAGCTCCGTTTAAACATGGGCCTTTGGTGAAGTGTTTTTGGTGAGTAAAGTACCATGTGTGGAGGGACTGCAGCCGAACATCTCATCTGCATCGCCGTCATGGGCGTAATCATTGCATCCATTGATGCCAACAGGTAAAAACATTCTTATTTAGTACCTTACATGTGTAAATCAAGTTGATAGCAGCTTTTCAGATGTGGATAATTAAAACAATGAATCCCAAAAAATGCTTTCATCACCATTCTGAGAGCCCCTTCTCTCTAAATAAGTTGTTCTTCTAACACCATCAGGGCCAGATCAGATTGTCTGAGACAACCCATGTTTAGCCAGCACAGCTAATTAGGAAAACCTAGCATGCCAGACACGGAGCCCTGGGGTCCTTCACTCCCATTAGGGACACTTAGACCCTTCTAATGGATGCTGACCCCTGTTCTAGCCACTGATTGGCCACTCTGGTCCAATCCCACCCAATACACTAACCTGTTATTTTGGTTGCAGTTCACAAATAGAGCAGCAGTTGTCTCGGCTGTTGCCTCTAGGGAATGAACATTCCTTCTCTTGCCAATCCGCACTGCGTGAAACACTCCAGTCAGCAGGAGAAGAGCCATCATGAAGGAAACTTGTCTGCCTCTGTGGAAATCTCATTTTAGATATAGTTAACGTGTGTACACAAGTGTGTGCTAGTTAACATCATGCTTTTCTGCAGTTAGTCCTGTGGTTTGGTACTAGAATTTGGTGCAGTAACCGGTTAGGAGATCAAATACTAGTCAATCTAATTTTCTATGTGGTCACAAACAGCTGAACACATTTTAACCAACTTTTGACTCCGGCCTGCTGTGAGAAAGCTGTAGAATATTTCTTATTTTAACATTTTCCTTGCAGTCAAGATCGCTCTTTGTAAAGATGATGTCATTGGTTTTCAGATTATCCTATGCATTGATGTAGACCCATGAAACCCTTCGGACCCCTTACAAAACTGTCAGCGCATCCCATGAGCCATATGGGGGTAAAGGTTTTTAGCTGTTAATAAACAAAACACCCCACTGCTGTCTGCTGTCACAGATCCAAAACATCATAGGATAGTATCTGATGAAGGCAAGGGCCAAACACAGCCAGTGAAACCTGGAAAGAATTGGCCTTTTAGTCACCCTAAATTATTTTTGGTGACAAATCTTTGTTGGAAAAAAAACAGCATATGCTGGTTAGGTATGTTTTAAAGGATTGCAGGTGGTTTAAGCTGGTCCAGAGCTGGTTATGAGCTGGTTTAAGCTGGCCATGTGCTGGTTCTAAGAAACTAGCTCCTGCTCAGGACCGGTTTAAACCAGCTTATGATCACCTAAGGACCATCTCAAACCAGTTTCCATGCTTCAAAACATACCTAACCAGCATATGCTGTTTTTTTTCAACAGGGGATTCCTCATTCCCTGTTGATTCTGAGGTGCCAAATCATATAAGCCTGTTTTAAACCATGCAATTTCACTAATTAATAAGTGCCATGGTGGTAACATGTTTTTTGGACATACTGTTGCATTGTCATGGTATTCTTAAAGTATCATGGGAACTTTGTGGTGTATGCATATGTCGGTCATTCAGTACCAGCCCTGCTGCCACAATACTTGTATGTAAGAGTTTTAAGGATCACTCTTAAAAGACCCTCAAATGAACCTGAAATAGATTAGTTTGATAGTATCCCTCATAACAGGAGCTTTCCTGTAGCTCAAATGGTAGAGCATGGCGCTAGCAACGCCAAGACCATGGGTTCGATTCCCAGGGAAAGCAAGAGCTGATAAAATGTAAAAACTGTAACTTGAATGCAATGTAAGTCACTTTGAATAAAAGCGTCTGCTAAATGCATAAATGTAAATGTAAATAACTGATCTCAAGCCAGTTTAACTTCATCAGGGTCACTGTGTGAGTTGGAGGAACTGATTCTAGATAAGCAGTGGGCGAGTTTGAAGGCCAATGCATGAGAACACTGCAGCTGCTGGCCAGACTGAAACCTGAGAGTGCAGACGCATTCAACTGCAACGTCAGAGTCTGAAGCCTGCTGGGTGAGGACGCCTGCAGTGTGTCCGGGGCCCCAGCGGCCCTGCCTTCACATGCTACCAGTTTTAATTGGATTCACGCATGTATATGTAAGCATTTTAACATAGCGCTTACATGCAAAATTGTTTTTATCATGGAAAGTTATGAGAAGTTAAGCACAGCAGTGAGAAAATGACTTTAACATGCATTCAGGTGAAAAGGTCTGTTGGCACTTGAAATATCGTAGAGAGTTTGCACTGTAGTTGGTTAAGTTGCTTATTAGGTGTGGGCGATATGATCAAAATCTTCTATCACGATACGAGTAATTTTATTTCATGGTAACAATATATATATCAAAATATAGTTATTTTTGCTTTAAATAATGTCTTTATGACATCAGAACTTTTACCATAGAAATTTCATAATTCTTGTCACCAGTGTCAGCAGGAATATTAGACTGCTGTCAGTTTAGAGCTGCCCAGATCCAATATACTGTTACACATGTTGTTTTTTTTCTCAGCTGTTTGCTTTCACCTAAAATCTAAATTACAAGTACACTTGCAAAGATGGGCATTTTCATACATACAAGTGTGTATTTAAACGTTTAAGGCCTATAAATCAGCAAATATAACTCAATGAAAAATAAATGTTCAATACTCTCACGCTCGATGAGCACCGTCTTCACATGTGCGCGCACCTCTCAGACAATGTATGCATATAGTGAAATGAGTTCTCTTATGCTGCTGATTGCATTTCAACAGCTTAAAATCACTTGTTTTTAAACTGCAATGCTTAAAAATGTGCAAACGATACGTTTTCGTGACCACATAGCACAGCAACATCACGTGAGTGTGCAACCGCGATAGAGACGATAGTCCAAAATCTCTACCGTTTGACAAATTTCTACCAGTTAATCGTGTCTACCGGTATATCTCCAACCACTATTGCTAATGATGCCATATGTCATCATGTTAACGCTTAACATTTCTTACTTTGAAAACCATCCAGAACTTGAGTGGAATTGTTTAGTCTCCGATTGGGAAACTGTATATATTCTGTAAAATTCATTGAAAAATTGGTTTAAACATGAAATATCCATTGTTATACCCCAATATAAATGGTATAGTAGTCTACTATTGACATTTCTACCATTGCATGATCCTACCAGCGTACTACCACCAGCCACTTTATAAAAGTTAAAGGAAACAGCATTGCCAAATTGGAAAATGATATTCATAAGGATGTTTTGTCCAGGTCAAGTTCTGTGCAAATTGTCTGCACACATGGAAAAAATGACATGAATGAATGAATGAATGATGCATTTATATAGCGCTTTATTGTGTATTGCCATACACCCAAAGCGCTTTACAATCATGTGGGGGGTCACTCCTCAACCACCACCAGTGTGCAGCATCCACTTGGATGATGCGACGGCAGCCACAGGACAACGGCGCCAGTGCGCTCACCACACACCAGCTACAGGTGGAGAGTCATAGAGCCAATCAAGTTGATGGGGATTATTAGGAGGCCGTGATAGACAAGGGCCAGTGGAGGGAATTTGTCCAGGACACCCGGGGTTACACCCCTACTCTTTACGAGAAGTGTCATGGGATTTTTAATGACCACAGAGAGTCAGGACCTCGGTTTAACGTCTCATCCGAAAGACGGTGCTTTTTACAGTATAGTGTCCCCGTCACTATACTGGGGCATTAGGACCCACACAGACCACAGGGTGAGCACCCCCCTGCTGGCCTCACTAACACCTCTTCCAACAGCAACCTAGTTTTCCCAGGAGGTCTCCCATCCAGGTACTGACCAGGCTCGACATGAATTAAGAAAAGATGGAAACAGGGCTGTGTACACTTACTCAACCCTGCCAATATCATAGATGCTTTGTGCACGTTTGGTGCTAGTTTGCCTTTGAAAGAAGAAAAGATTGCACGAGGCAACGTGGCAATGGTGTGCTCTTGGGTTGCCATGAGTTCGGTGTAAAGTTACTCTAATCCGATGTTTCCGGGGCTCTGGGAGACACAGGTCAGCTATATTGACCAGTGAGGTTAAATTGTGTTAAACTGTTCCACTAGCTTTATGTGGCCATGTACAAGTGCCCTAGGCCTCTTCAAAGTGTCCAGAGCTTGTAAACCGACTCAAGCGAAGTTCACAGAAAGTTTAATATTAGCTTCAGCAAGTCCCTGACAGAACTGACGCATGGCTCTTTCAACAAGCCATTGCCTGTTAGGACCAACGCAATAGCAAACAATTGTCTTCATTTAGCCACATCTAGGTCCGCATCTTAGCCACACACTCTACAAGAGTAAATACGGCCAATGAACGGTCACCAAGATTGATTGACTGATACTTCTCTTCGCTTTTTAAGTTTTGTGTGTTTCTTTCACAGATACGAAGGGCCATCGGGATAGAGGGCCGTACTGTCAACAAATCCACTTTCAGAAATCTTTCTAAAGCTACACGTTGAGTAAGACCACAGGGGTGGGAAGTTTAGATCTCAGGATAGTTGTTTTGACAGCGTCGCAAATCTGTCTTCAGGGCTAAGCCTGGGAACTCACCTCTGAAAGGATAGGAAGAGAATTGACAGGCCGCTCCGGCATTCCAAGGACCGTGGAATTTGAGGCTTACGCTAAGGAGAATCGGAGTTGGGATGGAAAACGAAGGGGGATTTAATCCGAAGAAAACACAGGTTTCAGGTGGCTAAATCTCTTGATCTCAGACCATGAGAACACCTGTCTGGAGGCTGGGCTGTGAACAGAGTTATAAATTACACCATTTTTGCGATCGCATGAAACTGTCCAGCCCAATCTCACGGCAATTCGTTCATATTTTACGAGGTGGCTAATTCGTATGACCTCACTCATACAACTTCATACGATTTTTGCTAAAACGTAAGTATTTTACGAGTTGCACAATTCGTATGAATTTGTACGAATGACCTACACCTAAACCTACCCGTCACTGGGTTTAGACAAGTCGTACGAATTAGCCACCTCATAAAATACGTACGAATTGTTCGTGCGATAGCGTTGAACTGTCAGATGAATAGAGCGCTAGAGAAACCCTCAGCGACTTTCCCTACAAACAGCCATGTCAGGAGCTCATTCCATTAGCTAGATGAACTGTGCGGAGTAACGTAATTCCATTTTAGGCCTCGGAAAGTGGCTGGAGTGATTGATTTTCCTGCTGGCTCAGCTCAGAGAGGCCGTTCAGTATCTGCTGACGGGCTAAATCTTTCACTTGACCTGATGTTCAGCATTTTTCACTTTAAATTAAGTGCCTCCAAAGCCAATTCATCCTAAACGCTTAATCTCAAGAACTCTCTCGGGTCATGTTTACTAATGCCTTGCCTTCCAGAACAGTAAAAACCAATGTGTCACGCTTGGCGCCCACTTCGAGACAGAAGCTTGTTGCCTTTTAATGTCTTGCGCTTACAGTTGCAGAACATTCTTCAGTGATGTTCTTCTAGAATGCTTTTCGAAGACATGTTCCTAGTAGTTGAAGACACTATGACAGCATTTTTGAAGTCTAGCTCATGTGTGAACATGAGAGATGCACCGGTCGATCAGCCATCAATTGGAACTGGACAAACAGGCAATTGGCAACTGAATATTTTTTCTTATATGTGGGCCAATCTGTTCCAGAAGTGCACCCATGCACACAAACTAGAGGTCTTCATGGGTCCACTTGGATCCGAAAACCCGAGGTCCAACCCGAGACCCGAACGGGTTGGGGTCTAAAACATCTACGACTGCCTCGGACACGGGTCGGGTTCGGTATTATTAGCCTCGGGTCTCGGGTAATTAAAATAAATGTGCTTTTCCCAAATGGACCCGATTAGACCTGAATTCTTTTAAACTTTCCTGGATGCGTAGCCTACTTGTGCGTTCATGTTAAGTTCATTTTTGAGAAACGCACGTAAAAAGAAACATACGTTTGTAACCACAGAAATCCATCTTATAGAAATGAGATCCATCAGGAAATCCCTACTTCATTATGCTGCGTGTCAATGCAAGGCTTTTCTTTTTTGTGTACAGAAGCCCTTCACCGGAGACGAGGTAAATAACGTTGCAGACAAAACTAGCAAATCCATGATTTATTAACCTATCGATTTAATTTTTATGAAACTATCACGCTTATATTTCAAAATGATTCTTGACAGAAGACATGCCACACTGCATGACATGTACAGGTATATGTTATGCTTTAATATTTTATAATACATAAAGATAGCTAAAACATTTACACAATTGCTGAATTTAAAACTCATAATTCATACAGCATTTTACTCAATTCAGTTGCTGTTGGTTGCTTTTGGTAGTTTTTACTTTATCTTAAAATCAAGTATTTACACTGATATAATTTGATTTAAAAATGTAACTGCTGTCTCATCTTTGTTTTGCTCATTGCACTCCTCGATTGCATGACATGCTATTTTATATTATTGACTTATTTTGGTTTTATGTAAGTTTTACAAAGCTAAAATCAGACCATTCTGTTTGGTGCTCTAATTTCAATCAACAAAAACAACTGCTGATGCTATTTTGTAGTTCTTGTTCATGTACTATCGGTATTGGTCCATTTAGTCATGAAAATAATGATCAGTAGTGAACATTGTCTTCAACTATAGCAAGAAAGCGACAATGAGCAACAACCAATAAAATTGCAAGAAGAAAACCCATGATAAATGACCATCAGCATGTTGTTCGGGATGTTGTAGCAATGCAGTCCACTATTGCATTGCTATGTGAGTGAGTTCTTGATGTTGAGCTTGGAATCGATGCACCATAATGTCAACGAGACGCTGTGAGTCTTTAAATGTCCACATGTTTGAAGGTCTTTCTGGAGTGTTTGACTCATGCATTGCACATTTAACACATAAGCAAAGCTGAACAATAACTTGGTAACACCTAAATCAGTTTTTTATCAGGCACTTCAAGTCGTTCTTGCAGTTTCAGTGTTAGTGTGAACGTCATGATAATGTTTTTCCCTCTGATCTGTTTCTTGAGGTGCACATCACTCTTATGAAACCCTGTGACCCCCGTCAGGAGCTGCTGGAGTGGTCAGGAGGATGGGTAAGGGTCAGTACAGTGGGTGGTAAATCAGAGGAAGCGCTCCCAGTCTTTGGTTACGCTGTACAGTAGTAAAGTCTCCATTGATGTACATCAGACACATATGGACGCCGCTTCTGCTGGTCTGCAGGTGTGATCGCAGTGCAGTAAAGACAGACTAGAGATATTTCTAATTGAATTACGCTGGACTTTATGAGAGTTACAGTGAAATAGGTGGAGTCTTGCTTTTCTTTAGTGGTCCACTCTTTTTATTTATTTTTTTTAAATTAAAAATAAAATATTAATTAAGATGATTCTTTGTGTTGTGTACTACTGTAGTGCACTCCTGACAGGGTTTATAGTTACCTAAAACCTTAAAGTTAATAAATAAATTCATAAACTTTAACAAAAATATAATAATTTTATTAAATTAAAATGACCACTACAACAATTCTCATTTTCATTTATTTTAAGTTGATGCACTAAAGTATCTAAAACCGAAAAACTGATTAAACTTATTTTATTACCTTTTTAAATAAAAAAACTAACAAATTATTTTGTTAATATTTACTCAAAGATCTAATCTAATAAAAATGACACTCAACAAAATTACTAAAACTTTAACTAAAATTAAAATAAAATCTAGAAAAAAATCTAAATATTAATAAAAACTATAATATAATAGTATCTCAGTTATACTAAAATAACACTAGCTGTGAATTCATTTTTAATGGTACAAATAATATTTAATGTATTCTTTTAATTAATGAGATCATTAAGCATGCATAATTAGAGCAAAATACTGTATGAAATAGTTCTTTATAGAGAAGACATGCCAGACTTCAGGGCGCATGTATAAGCCTATATGATGGTTTAATATTTTATAATATTTAAATAATAATTTTAATGATAGCAAAAAACCAACAAACAAAAACATAATTGCTGAATTTGAATGAATTCCTGATTTCAATTCAAAATATTAATAAAAACTATAATAGTATCTCAGTTATACTAAAATAATTCTAGTTGTGAATTCATTTTAATGGTACAAATGATATTTCATGTATCCTCTTAACGAGTTCATTAAGCATGCAGCATAATTGCAAAATGCTGTATGAAATAGTTCTTGATAAAGAAGACATGCTAGACTTCAGGATGCATGTATAGGCCTATATGATGGTTTAATTTTTGTTAATAATAATTTAATATTAGCAAAAAATATATATATAATTGTTGAATTTGAATGAATTTCTAATTTATGCAATATTTATTCAAAATTCAGTTTGTAAAAATGTAACATTTTTCTTTATGTGGTTAATATGATACATAATCATGCCTTGCATCATTGCACAATCAGTGTCTGAAGAGTTTAGTGGAGTCAATCATTAACAAAAGCTTAAATGTGGAACACACAAAAGCAGGAAGGTGTGTCAGTAATGTTAACAACGCATATTTACTGGTGCCATTGAGCTAAGGGTCAAAGCCTTCCATATGTAAACGAGCGCAGACAGCTTTTAAACATCCAGCCAGCCGTGACTTTGAGCCGCGCTGAAGCGTTTCAGCTCAGAAGAGCTCTTGAAGAAGATGCTTATGTTTCAGGAGATCAGAGAGGCTTGCAACAGAAAAAAAGGTCTTAAGATCAAATAGCAGGAAAAAAACTGCAATCGTTCATTTTCTAAAGAGTGTGAGTGGTGTTAGTTGTTGTGTGTGTGTGTATTATATTAATAAAATAAATTAAAAATAAAATTTATAATATATTATATATTATATATGTATAGCAGTAATGTATATTGTAGTTATAGTATATGTATGTAGTTATGTATGCATGTCATCCAAAATAAAAGTTTTTGTTTACATCATATATTTGTGTACTGTGTATATTACACACATGTATATATTTAAGAAAAATATGTTGTAAATTATATGAGTAACACTTTATTTTATGGTCTCTTAACTAGTTGCTTATGAGCATGCATATTACTAGAATATTAGCCATTTATTAGTAGTAATGAAGCACATATTAATGCCTTATTCTACATGACCTTATTCTACATCCCTAATCTTACCCAATACCTAAACTTAACAACTACCTTACTAAATATTAATAAGCAGAAAATTAGGAATTTATTGAGGGCAAAGTCATAGTTAATAGTGAATAAGTGTTCCCTATTCTAAAGAGTTACCTATATGAATATAAATATATGCATGTAAATACATGTAGATATTTTCAAAAATATATACTGTATGTGTGTGCATTTATTATATATATATATATATATATATATATTATATATATAATTATCTATATACAGTACACACACATATATTATGTAAACAAAATCTTATTATGGATGTGATTAATCGCTTGATATATATATATATACACACACACACACACACACACAATAACGTTTTATTTCAAGTTGCAAAGGCAACATTTCTCATTTTATGTACTTAACTAAAACTAATAAATTAATAAAAAATGTATGACAACATAGACGTATAAAAAAACTACTAAAAATTACAAAAAAAATTAATACAACTTTAAAATTAAAATGAAAACTATATAAAATATAAAAAAATAAAAACTTATTCAAAATATTACTTAAAACTTTAACATCCAAATAAGCATGCAGTAATCAGGAATAAATCCAAACAGGATAGTTAGTCAATAACTGCAGTCATCTTGAAGTAAACACACACGCGCACACACACACGCACACACACACACACACACAGAGAAACACACGCACACACACACACACACGCACACAGAGAAACACACGCACACACACACACGCACACAGACACCACACACACACACACAGAGAAACGCACGCACACAGACACACACGCACACAGACACCACACACACACACACACACACACACAGAGAAACAAACGCACACACACACACGCACACAGACACCACACACACACACAGAGAAACACACGCACACGCACACAGACACCACACACACACAGAGAAACACACGCACACACACACACACACACACACACACGCACACAGACACCACACACACGCACACACAGAGAAACGCACACACACACACACACACACAGAGAAACACACGCACACACACACACACACACGCACACAGACACCACACACACACACACACACAGAGAAACACACACACACACGCACACAGACACCACACACACACACACACAGAGAAACGCACACACACACACACACACACAGACGTGCACGAAACACTTGGCGGGATTGTGTTCCTCTGGCACGCTGTTAAACAAAGCTGACTTAACAAATTTACACAATAAATCTCAATTCCATCCGTCTTCAACATGTTTGATACACAGTGTTTTTGGACAGTAAATGCATGCGTAAGATGATCTTTCTGGCTATCAAATGCAATTTTTCAGATTCCTTGTGGGCATAAACATTCCCTAAGATTTTCCCCCTTTTTTTCTCTTAGAATTATGAAGAAGAAACACTCACACACTCTTAAAAATAAATGTGTTTTTATTATCATCGATGTTCCATGAAGAACGTTGAACATCCATGGAACCTTACAAGGTCTTTTAGACTGGAAAAGCTTCTTTAAATGATTAAAATGTTCTACAGATTAAGAAAAATGGTTATTTTAAGAATTGTTCACTGAAAGGTTCAAAAATGGTGTTGGAAGGATTATTTTTAAGAGTGCATGTTGACTTTGACCTCCTTCACGTAACTTTCATGAATATTTTATGACTTCAGGCTGAATTGAAGTTTGGGTTTTTAACTTGAACCCTAACGGACTCTTAACGGTTTCCCGAGATCCTGCTGGGGGCCACCCACGGGTCACTCGGGGGGTCAAAGGTCAAGTGAGAGGGTCGGAAGCTTGCGAGTGTTTCGGCGTACCACAACATGTGAGCGGCAGCCATTGTGAGTCAATCAGAGACTTCAATGAGCGCTGAACATCAGATATAATCCACCGACACGATCCAGTCCATTGCAATGAATAACGATCAGCAACAGCTTCTTCTATAGACACCACTTTTTCAGTGGCGCTGTTCCAGAAGTGTTTTTCCCATTCATTCTTCCCATAGTGATGTTAAAAAACATAAGCCGTGGACCAAACCAACCAGCGGAGAATCACAGCATTGCAAACTTTGATTTGCAGCAAAAAGTCATTAAATACACACGACTATGATCTTAACGGCTTTAATGAGGGAAAGAACTACAATCCCATGAAGCACTGCAAATGACTTCATTGAATTAAAAAGTAAGGTGAAATGTAAAACCATTCATTTAAAATAGTTGATTGTGTCTATAGAAACAGGTTTATTGCAAAATAGGCATATCTATTTACAAATATTAAAGTATTTTGGTAGCATTTAGAGACCAATATCATTCGTGGTGCTTCATGGGAGTGGGAGGAGCCAAAGAACTCTTTTGCTCACCATGACTCTCTGATTGGTGGAATTTTCTGTACAGCATCATGGGTAATGTAGTTTTTCAATAATTCTGTTATAATGCGCAGTTGGTTCTGTAAGTAAAATCGCCATTCGTTTTCTACATTGAGAAACTGATTTTTAACAATAACTGATAAACCATTAAAGACAGACCTGTTGTGAGCTCTGAGAGTGTTAATCAACCGTATATGCTTTTGTTGATCCCATCTGTTTGCATTAATTCAACTTATTTTTTAAATAATTCTTTAATAGAGGAATTTGTGGTAAAAAAATAAATAACTACATTTCCCATGATGCAGTCCAAAAAATTCAGCCAATCAAGGAGTAGCAGCGAGCAAAGTGGAGTTTTAGCTCCGCCCACTTTTGTGAAGCCCCGCAAATTATGTAATCAACTCTTGCTACTTTAAAAAATACTTCAATATTTGTGCCGTGTAAAAAGTTTTATTTTTCGCAATTGTTTTTCATTTGATTATCATTTGCAGTGCATCATGGGTTTGTAGTTCTTTCCCTCACTAAAGCCATTGAGTTCACAGTCTCTTATATTTGTCTTTTTTGTTTGATTTTAGAAGTAGTTTTCTGCTTCAAATGAAAGTTTGTAATGTTGTGTTTAGAGCTGCACGATTAATCGTTAAAAGATCGCGATCTCGATTCAAATACCCACACATCTAATTTCTGAATGACAACGATTCGCCCGTGTCTATTAAAACTTTGAAAAAATCATACAGAACATTCAGATCTGCATTCGCGCGCGCTGCTGCTGGTCCAGAGAGCAGACAGTTAACATGTTTAGGTAAGAAAAAGCTTCACAAACAGTCTTTTCAACTACACAGTATTATTTCTGTCTTACAGTCATTCATAGAAATACTGGGATAAAAGTTTATAGTTCGGCTACAAACATTGATGTCTATGGTAGCGATCAAAATAGAGCCACTCATCTTTTGAAAGCAGCTGGCGCTTCAAATAACGTTTGTGTCGATTGCATCATTTCTCCACTAGGTGGCGACACGTGACTGTTAAAAATGTATTTATTGAATCATTCATTCGAGATTCGTTCAAAAACACTGATTCATCCATTAATGAAACAAGTGAGGTATGAGTGAGTCATTGAATCATTAATACAAACCAATTTTTCATCATTTTAAATCTAAAAGTTGGTGTATTAAATACACTATATTTTAAATACATATACCCCGGGTTTCACAGACAAGGCTTAAGCCTAGTCCTAGACAAAAATGTAAATCTGAGCTGTTTCAACTGAAGGAAACTTGCATTGACTGCAGTGTTAATTTCGTTGACGAATAATTTTCGTCATAATTGTCGTCAACGACATTTTTTTCACCGACGACAACGAGACGATGACGAACGAAAACTCTTTTTGAATGACAAAAACTATGACGAAAATCTATTGACATATTCGTCAACGAATAAAAACGAGACGAAAATGTTAGGGAGGGACGATTTGGAAAGAGATTCATTCAGAACATAGTTCTGTAGTGTGTAGTTAGGAGGTTAGATGCATACATATGAACCGGCAGGACATAAGCTATAATACACTTGCTGCACGTCTCATAAAACGTTCAAAAATATCAATATGTGGGAGAAAGAGAAGAGCAGACATATGGATAAATCTGACGACGCAAGAGAGAACTCGATTCGGTCCGGTTTTCTGAGCACAGACACTGAAGCATACACACACAGAAGAGAGTACTCTCTTGTGTCGCGTGAGCGGAGAATTACACATGAAATTATGCCGTGTTGACGAGCATTCACATAAACACAGTCGATGACGTCTTAAGTGAACGTAAACAGTAGGGAGAACGTGCATCAGTACATTGCATCCATTGCAGCTGTGCGTTCGGTTTTAAAGGGATAGTAGTCTAATTAAGTTGCTATTGTCTCTGTCATTGATGTTAATCAAGCAACAGAAGAAAGACAGAAAATCACTCACTGCTCTTGACTGAAAAACTTTAGTAGCCCTAAAGGTTCATTTCAATTTATTTATAGAAATAAATATGTCTGCTTGAAAGAATGAAGAATATGGTAAACAAGTTGGTATAAAGAATGGATAATTATCCTATATAACCATTGGTATTTCATTAAAAAGAAGACCATGTTCTTGTTCTTTATGATAAGTGGTTTTATTTAATTTTAACATAAAGGCATGTTGTGTGTCACTGCAGTTAAATCGATGTCTATCATGATAATACCTTAATATCAAACCTATATAATGAGTTTGGAAATTTTAGAGAAATACTTAATAAATGCACTGTAACTAAACCCATTAGATTTTAGCCACTAAATTTACTGTAGATTTAGTCGACTAAAATGTTATGATATTTAGTCGACTAAAACTAGACTAAAACTAAAAACAATTCAAATGACTAAAATATGACTAAAACTAAATGGTATTTTAGTCAAAAGACTATGACTAAAACTAAATCAAAATTTGCTGTCAAAATTAACACTGATTGACTGATCTTAAAATATATCAGTGCCTTTGTTTTGTCTCAAGATGCACACCAGTAATGTTTTTTTCTAAGCATGTTTATAAAAATTGCTTAAATGTCTTAATTGAACTATGATCTAATCCTGGCTTAGTCTAAGCCCCGTCTGTGAAACCTGGCCATGCTGTATTATATATTAAAATGTTTAATAATTCATTTAAATTAAACACTTTTAAATAGACTGCAGCAATTAATATTTTGTCACATTATTTTGTTTAGTTCAGAATCGTGATCTCTATTTGAGAAAAAAAAAAATCGTGATTCTCAATTTATCCAGAATCGTGCAGCTCTAGTTGCGTTTCTCCTCGGCTGGTTGCTTTGGTTTGTAGCTTTTAGCGCTTTAACCAAGATTTTTTTTTTTTTTTTTTCTATGAGAAAAATAAATGGGAAAACTTACATAACCAGTGCCACTGAAAAAGTGCACCCTATTAAACACAATTATTTAAAAAAAATAATTGAATTAATTCAAACTCACAACATGTGTGTCTTTAACATTTTATCAGGTATTGTTAAAAATCAGTTTCCCTGAGAAAATGATGTTTTTACGTCTCATTGGGATGCATCTCATATCATCTTATAACTCTTTCTTCTCATAAAAAGCTTTTACAGCTCAGAAGAATGAAGGAGCTGCAATCTTTTACAACCTTTAACTGAAACTTTACGTTCACAGGAACAAGATAAAACAGTCTTCAGTGTTTTACTGCACTGACATCAATCATTCTGACACAATTACTTCATTAATCATGAATTAAAATGTTTTCATCTTTCTCTCAGTTT
>JALXFT010004595.1:72500-90000 GCA_023376895.1 Aspiorhynchus laticeps | reverse complement strand
GGGTCTCGTGTGGCACATCTCCGCGCTTTTACGCACCGCGCGAACATACAAACTCCACCACAAACAAGGTAAGACACGCACAAAATACACCACAAACCGGACAAGACACCGGCCAGTCTCATCTCAGCTGCACCATAACGATTAGCTTATAAACATGCTTTTGGAAGTTTTTTAGTTTCTATGATATTATAAAGCAGTTTGTCTGTTTTGCATCTAAACAGACTAGCGTTATGTTTAAATTAATTATATATTGTGTAAATGTGTGTGCGTTGCATTCTGCATGTTGTCACTTTAAATGACACTAAGGTTGGAAACTGTATGGGGTGTGTTATGCACCTCTATAGTGTTTAGCTTATATACAGTGGCCAAAAAGTATCTAGAGACTATGAAAAAGTATCTAGAAACTTTGCATGTCATTGCATTGGATGATAAATTTCAAAGCAAGTGCATTTTATCATAAGAAAGACGCATGAACACACTTCTGACAGAGAGATGTTTGAAATGCTAAATCAATAGATGTGGTTTTTCAGTGTTTGTTTGTGGTTACCTGGTGGATGATGTTGGTAGTTTATGTGATTCTCTACACTTGTGGTTCCTCTGCACCTGCGTGAGGAACCTGAGGAGAACTGACTACATCAACTCACCAAAACACCTGCTGACTTGATCTGATGAATCACATTCACGCATTTAGAAGAGTGACCTGTATATAATGTGACCCTTGACCACAAAACCAGTCATAAGGGTCAATTTTTTGAAATTGAGATTTATGCATCACCTGAAAGCTGAATAAATAAGTTTTCCAGTGATGTATGGTTTGTTATGATAGGACAATATTTGGCTGAGATACAACTATTTGAAAATCTGGAATCTGAGGGTGCAAAAAAATCTAAATATTGAGAAAATCACCTTTAAAGTTGTCCAAATGAAGTTCTTAGCAATGCATATTACTAATCAAAAATGCAGTTTTGATATATTGATGGTAGGAAATTCACAAAATATCTTCATGGAACCTGATCTTAATATCCTAATGATTTTTGGCATAAAAGAAAAATGTATAATTTTGACCCATACAATGTATTGTTGGCTATTGCTACAAATATACCTGTGTTACTTATGACTGCTTTTGTGCTCCAGGGTCACATATAGTATCTGATTTGATTTGAAATATCTGAAACGTCTCCAACACTTCATGTGATTTCAGAGAGCTTCATCAGACAGCTGTCAGCGTATGAGATCATCACCCCGGTGCGCTTGAATGATTTTGGAGAGTCGTTCCCGCACCGGCTGCATTACCGCAGGAGGAGGCGCAGCGCCGACGCGGAGGTCTCGGGTTCGAGGGCTCATTACCGGTTCGAGGCATTCGGTCAGGCGTTTCAGCTGAACCTCACGGCTGATTCTGGATTCATCGCTCCGTCATACACGGTGCTTCACCTGGGAGAGGAAGAGAAGCGCGGAGACGCTGCAGACCTGAGCCACTGTTTCTTCAGAGGACATGTCAACGATCGCAGGGAACACCGCGCTGTCTTTAGCCTCTGCACTGGACTAGTGAGTATAAGAGTGTGCTGGTTAAAGATCTGGACTGGTTACTGGTGAAGCTGCTTCCATTCTTGGTAGTTTTCAGTGTGGGGGAAAGTTACTTTAAAAAGTAATCCTTTACAATATTGCAATATTCCATTATCACACACAAAAAAATTGGTTCTTCAGTGTTTTTTTAGAGTGTACAATATTGCGTTACTCCATAAAAAGTAACTAATTGCGTTAGTTACTTTTTATGGAAAGACTATGAGTCTAAGAGTATGCTGGTCAGTGTTGGGGGTAATGCATTACAAGTAATGCGAGTTACATAATCAGATTACTTTTTCAAGTAATTAGTAAAGTAACGCATTACTTTTAAATGAACAAGAAAATATCTGAGTTACTTTTTCAAATAAGTAACGCAAGTTACTTTGTTTTCCTATGTATTCACTGACACCTTTCCTGTCCCCCGTGTTAAGAGAAATTGGGAGTAAGTGCAGAGGGATTATCTTCAGCCTGAGGTTTATTAATTTCACTCTTGGTGACAAAGGACCTTTACAGTCGCCAAAAATATTACTTTTGGGTAAGCCCACCCCAGGTGACAAAAAGTAATGCAAAAGTAACATAATGCGGTTACACTTTACTTGAAAGGGTGTGCATAAGACTGACATGTCATGAATATGAAGGTTTTTTAAGCATGTTTATGACAACTGTCATTAAGTGTCATTCGCTCAGTTATGTAATTTTTAATGCAAAGATGACAAGAAACGACTTCGGTGGAATGTTAACTAGGGTTTAGTGGTTAAAGATCTGGACTGGTAACTGGTAATGTGTAGTGGTTGCTAACTGTTCAGGTTGTTTTCTGTAATGTCACAGTAGTTAGCTGGGATTAGGCTGAGAGTTTCCAACTTGTAATAACTTTGTAGTTGTTACTAGCAGGAAACTCATAATTAGGGTAATTTCAACAAGATTAGTTCCTTCTGTGAAGATTTGGTTTAGTTGAGTTATTCATCTTGATTTTTAATGGGAAACGGATTTTGAAACTATTCTGCTAGTTATTTTAAATAGGAGAAATTAGTTAAATGGATTGGACTAATGACTATAAACACAGGGTTAGCCTATTGGTTAAAGATCTGAGCTGGTAACTAGTAGCATGTAGAAGGTTGCGAACTGTTCAAATTTGGTTGTTGTTTTGTAATGTCACAGCAGATAACTAGAAGTTAAGTGGTTAATTGGGATTGGTCAGAGTGTTTCTAACTTGTAGTTACGAGTTCCTCAATTAGTCCAAAGATTAGTTCTTTCTTGGTTTGGTTTAGTTGAGTTATTCGTCTCTATTTGTAATGGGAAATGCATATTTAATCCAACTTGCTAGTCATTTTAGAAAAGAGAAATGAAACGAATGGATTGGACTAGTGAGTATAAAACATGGTTATTGGTTAAAGATCTGAACTGGTAACCAGTAAGGTTGCCAAATGTTCCAATTTGTAATGTCACATCAGATAACTAGAAGTTAAGTGGATTAGTTAGAGCTTGTAATTACAAGTTTTTACTAATCAGAATCTAATAATCGTTGTAATGAACACAGCATTACTTGTTTCTGTTAAGATTAGGATTTGGTTTAGTTGAGTTATTCATCTCTAGTTTTGTTGGGAAATGGATATAACTATACTTGGCTAGTTATTTTAGATGGGATAAATGAGTCTAGTGGATTGGACTGGTATTTTAGCGGGGAATAATGGGTGGATTGGGCTAGTGGGTTATTGGTTAAAGATCTCAACTGGTAACTAGTAGCATGTAGAAGGTTGCTAACTGTTCCATTTTGGTTGTATTTTTTGTAATGTCACAGAATATAACTAGAAGTTAAGCGGTTAACTGAAATCAGTCATAGCATTTCCAGCTTTTAATTACAAGTTTTTACTAGCAGAATCCAGGATTAGTTGCTCCTGTGAAGATTAGGATTTGGTTTAGTTGAGTTATTCTTCTCTCGTTTTGATGGGAAACATGCCTGAAGCATGAGCAGGCGTACCCTGCTAGTTATTTTAGATGGGAGAATTGACTCATGTGAGACAGAATGAATGTGATTTGGTAAATATGACACTCAGCTGTCCAACACCATCTAGTCTTTCAAATATAGTCTGTTTGCTCAACTTCCTAACCGGTTTAACCCTCCCGTAGCTCTGCACTCTTGTTTATAGACCTCGGGGCGAAGCAGTCTTTTGTTGTGCTGTTGCTGAGGATGTGCTCCTGACCCGTTTGCATGAGGTCATCTGTTAATTAGTTATCTCAGGTGGTGGGAGGTGATTAGCCCTGGCTGTAAATGTAGCCGCAGGGCGGCGGGCCGCTCAAAGAGTCGCTCCTCATGACGGCGCTCGTTTAGTCTCTGATGAGGTCAGGAGGTCGTCATCGAGTCGTTCGTCACGTCTCAGAGCTCAGAGGATGACAGGAGCGTCAGACGAGTTGTGTTTTGTCCGTCATAAACAGCCAGAGGAAGCTTCACAACCTGTAAACATTCAGAGGTTTAGATGAAAGACAGATGCATCACTCCACAGCAGATTTATAAAGCTGATGCAGCAGCTGCTAATCCGTTGTTTTTGATCTTAAAATTGTTGCTAAAACTGAAGAGTGTAGATTTTAATGTCAAAATTACATTTTGTTTTAGTGGCCAAAGGTGGCCAACATTTTTTTTAGGTTTGTTTGTTTATTTATTAATTTAGAAAATAAACTTTAAAAATGTATTTTCTTTTATTTTTAATTAATTTATTTATTATTTGTTAAAATGTACAAGATATAAAAAATAAAAAGTGTACAATATATATAATTAACATAAAACAAAAATGGGATATTTATTTGCTTTTTTGTATTTTCATATTTTTCTACAAAAATATATTTTTATAAATGATCAAAAAATGGTGTTTAGTTAAATAATTATTTTATATTTTCTTTTAATATTTTGTGTATATTTTTTAATTTTTCTTTTTATACTTTGCTACAAAAAAATAAAAAATAAATAAAATATAAAAAGTAAATATTTTATTTATTCTTTTCATAGTTTGCTACATTTTAGCATTTTAACCTAATTGTAACCTTCTTTTTTGAAAGAGATATTTAATCATTTATAAAATATACAAAAAATGTAAAAAAAAAATATATTTTTATAAATTATCAAAAAATGGTGTTTAGTTAAATAATTATTTTATATTTTCTTTTAATATTTTGTGTATATTTTTTTCATTTTACTTTTTATATTTTGCTACAAATGTAAAAAAAATTTTTTATATAAAAAATAAATATTTTATTTATTCTTTTCATAGTTTGCTACATTTTAGCATTTTAAACTAATTGTAACCTTCTTTTTTGAAAGAGATATTTAATCATTTACATAATAAATGATAGACAGCACTCAGCTGCTGATGTCCGTCCTGTCATTTTTTAGCATATGATTTGATGTTTCATATCTAAAATTATTGCTAAAAGTGAAGTGTATAGATTTATTTAATTGAAGTGACCAGAAGAGGCCAGAATTAGTTTTAGTTTTTTTTTTATTGGACATAATTTTAAAAAAAAACTTTTTTCATTTAAATTTTCAGTACTTTTTTCATATTTTGCTACATTTTTACCAGTTTCTCACCATGAAATTGAAATTCATGCTTTGAAATCAGATTCAGATCCAAGTTTTAGAAAGACTTTAGTAGTAGAAGCATTGCATCGTGGGACGTGAGAAGCATGGTCCTCTGCGCTGACAGTGAGGTTACTGACCCCGTCATCCATCCTCTCACAGAAACTGTTACAGTATAAGATATTAAGTTCTCGTCCGTCATGTGTTGATGTTCAGGTGCGCTGATCTTCTCTCTAATGATGTCTGATTGTTGACAGCATCTGTCCACATGAGCGTAATAACCTTCAGGACAGATGTTCATGAACGTCTTGAGATGACCTCACATGACCTCTGATGATATTATACATATATATGGGTGAATCGCATCAAAACATTTAATAGATACGTATTTCATATGATACTGAATTATAATTGTATTTAGTATAAATTATATTTAGTGTGTATGTGTGTGTATATATATGTACAGTATATAAATAATTTTTAAAAATTATGAAATTTTTATTAAATTTCTGTAGATCAGATCACATTTCGTGACCAATTTAAGCAGTTTAAGATCAATTTAATAGTTCACTTTCTTTTTCTTGCAATTGTATATATATATTCAGATCCAAGATCATTTATATCGATTTAAAAAATATATATGGTATTTACTTCTTTTGCATAAAAATACCATAGTGCATACATACTTTAGTTATAATAAAACATTTTGTTTTCACATTACATTAATTGCATCACTGTAATGAGCATTTGGAAAACATGTCCAAGTTTTTCATTATCATCATTAATTGTCAAAAATTCTAAAAACAATTCTTGAAACAGACTTTTAATATTTTCAACATGTAATCCATTTATGAATAATTCTATAATAGTTTTGATTCCAGACTTGTTCTTGAAGCGTTTCATTAGATGAACTCATGTATCATACTGTGCTTTTACCATCATTTACCGCGGTGTCACGGCTCTTTGTTGTGCTGGTGAGCGGGTCTGTTGGTCGTGTCTGAACGTGTGTTTACAGTGTGTCACTACTGTACTCTCGGGGATTTGTGAGGGAGAGTTTTGTCATCTTTCCATCCCTCAGGCTGCGATCGGATGTGATTGGCTGTCAGAAATCTTTCCAGATATCCCTCTGAATCTCTGCTGAGCGACATCTTCCTAATGTCAGGCTTTAACGCTCTTCTGCTGTCATTCAGACCACATACACGTACTCCACGTCTCTCAACCAGTCTGTTCCTCACAGATCTGTCATATGTCTTCAGAAGACCTGGAAGATAGTGCAATAATCATAAAGACTGCTGTTATGATGATTCTTATAGGGATTTTGACCTTATTCAGTTGTCGTTTGTAAGTGATTTTTTCTTTTAATTGTTCATGATTTGATTTAATAGTCAATATTTGATTTAACAGCAACATAGTTTGTATGAGCTCACACTGTTACGTCATTTATTTATTATTTGTGTAATTTAACATTCATTTGTATTAATTTAGAGTATTTTAATGTACTTATTTTCTGTTTTACTATACATTTTCTATTTATTAATTTATTTATTTTAATAATTATTTTTATATCAACTTTATTCTAAAAATATTTTTTGTATTTATTTATTTATTAATTATTGTTTTTAATTAATCTTACAGATTGCCGTTTTTTAGTGACTTTTTCAGTTGTCGTTTGTGGGTGATTTGTTCCTTTAATTGTTTTTATTTTATAATTTATTCATTATATAGTTAATAATCATTAGTATTAATTTTAATTATTTTAATGTATGCTTTTTACTGTTTATTTATTTATAATTTATTGATTTTTTTTATACATTTTTATTTTATTTCTTAATTTATTTTAAGATTTAGATTTATATATTAATTATTTTGAGAAAAAAATATTTTTACTAATTATTATTTTTATTTTTTATTTGACTATTTTTCTTTTTTTATCAATCATATAGATTATTATGATTTTAAAAATGATTTTGACCTTTTTCAGATTGATCTGTCCCTATAACTGATTGGATTTAATAATGAATATCCGCACATGTTGTGAATGAGCTCAGTATCTGCGGAGCTGAAAGGCCACGCTGTGGGAGAGATGACACAGAAATGGCCTTTTCTCCTGTGTTTCTGAGGACAGATGAATAGCAGACTGTGATCTGGAGAATCAGATCAGTGAGAGTGTAATGACAGTCTTCATGGAAACTCATTGAGTTCATGTCAAACATGTTTCCATCGGTTCAAACAGACCCAAGTGTTTTTCCACTTCATTATTTGCTGGTATGTTTTCCGTACAGTATCATAAAGCTCGCTCCTGTTCGGAATGTATGAAGGAATGTGGAATTCCGTGTTTGAATGTGTTGCCGTGGTGATGATGAGCCATAATTCCAGAGAAGGGCTTATGTGACTGTCAATCATTATGCCTCATTATTTATTATTCATTATATATTCAACATTAATTTGTATTCATTTTGATTGATTAATTGATTTTTATTGATTTTTACTGTTCATTTATTATAATATATACTGCTCAAGTATTTTAATATTGATTTTTATTTTTAATTTTTTTATTTGTTATTTTCAATTTTATTATTCTTTTTTATTTATTAATTTTTTTCATTTCACTTTTTCAATGCATTCAATAGTTTGCATTTATTGTATTTAGTATTGATTTTTTTATTTTGTTAATTTACTATCCATTTTTATTTATTTACTATTCATGTTCATTTTATTTTACTATTAATTATTGTATATTTTATTTTAGTATTAATTTTATTTAGCTAATTTTCTACGTATTTTTTACATATATATATTATATATATATATATATATATATATATATATATATATATATATTATTATTATATTTTTTATTTACTATATTTAATTTATTTTACTGCAATTTTGCATGTATTTTACTGCACATTTGTATTTATTAATTTCTTTTAATATTCATTTTTGTATTAATGCATTTCATTTTTATTACCTTTATTTTAATTTTGTATTTATTTATTTACTTATAATTATTTTACTATTATTATTTTTATTAATTATATAGGCTAGTGTTATGATATTTTTAGTTATTGTGGCCTTCTTCAGTTGTTGTTTGCAGGTGATTCCTTTAATTATTTATATATTTTTTATTAATTTTATTATATTTTTCATTTTAATTAAATGTAATATATTTTAATGTAATATTAATTTATATTTTATTTTACTCATGAGTAAAATATTTATTTATTTGTTTTTTTAAATTGATTATTATTGTTATCTCAGAAATTTGCTTATTTCTTTCTTTGTAAATATTACCCAAGAAATAATTTATTAAAGCAATATTCCAGGCAAAATGCTGCAGCATGAAGTGGGTCATCTTAAGATCACTGAAACAGAATATTATAAAATGGTTTTATAAAACAGCAGGAACATCCATTTGATAAAAGATGCCAGTGTTGTAGGTGTGTTCTTCCCAGGATCTGCTCAGCAGGTGAAAATCACTCGTCTGATCACTTAAACCAAACGTGATGGTGATTGTGTGGTGTTTTTCTTCAGATCGGCACGTTCACGACACACAGCGGTCAGTTCTTCCTGGAGCCGCTGCTGAGCGCTGATGGAGACGAGTATGAGGAAGAGCACAACAAACCTCACCTGCTCTACAGACACGAGTCACGTGACTCTCAGCCATGCAGCGCCTCAGGTAAACGCTTCAGCTTCATCAACCCTTCAGCAAATGCATTCGCACGCTGTAAAAACAAGCTACGGTAAAAAAACGGCAGCCGTGGTTGCCAGACTTTTACCGTAAAAATACGGTAGCAACATTTTAGGTTTTACGGTTTTAACTTAAATTTACATTTAAATACTGTAATTTAATTAACTGATATAATGTTAATATACCAACCTATTGAAGTAGTGAAATCTGTTTTGTATCTTTGTAATACGCTGATAACCACCAAAAGCAGGTGATGATGAGAGTCACATGATGAACCAAAGCCCATCACAAGCAGCTTTTAAATATTAACATATTCTGTATAGAAGGTGCACAGTGTCATTCACACAAACACTAAACACCATCATAGTAACCCACATGAAACTGAAATAATGCAATAAACATTAATTTAACAACATTAGATGTAACATACAACCCTAATAAACATAACTGATAAGAAGAAACTAAGATGAAACATCAAAACATCAAATTGTAACGCAGGGAATTCTGGGAATGTCAATTTACGGTTATTCACTGTAAATACTTTTTCACTTCCAAAAATGGTATACAACCATAAAATGACATGTAATGTCCAATACAGTTTTTCACTGTATATAGTAGGGGAACTTACCGTTAACCATTTAACAGGTTTTTACTGTAGCATTTTTACAGTCGTTTACCGTATAATTCAGTCATTTTTTTACAGTGCAGCTCTATTGCTTTGCTTTCTCTTCTCAGCGGTGTGTTTTAAGCGTGCTGGCGTGTGCTTTGGCATCGCTGTTATTGTGCGGATTAACGTCGTCTTTATGACGCTTATTGGAATTCTTCATCTAATGAAAGTAAATCAACTCCAGCCGCTCCACAACTCTGACTTACGTTAATCAGACACTTCGCTGGAATAACCAACCTTATTAGTAACCCCCATTTAGTATGGTTTTAAAGTGATAATGCACCCAAAAATCAAACTTTTGTCATCATTTACTCACCTGCGTGTCATTCAGTCCTTTATGCTTCTTTAATTGGTTTATATGACGTGTGCTATTTTCTGTAAAGCCGTTAGTTCTTCTGAATGTCTTAAATGTGGGTCTATGCTTCATGCAAACTTCAGAAGACCTGAAATATAATGCATGTGTTATATGAATTGCTGTTATGATCAGGGTCGGAAATTAATGGGGGTTGAGGCAAAAATGCCACCAAAATTAACAAAAATGTCCCCGGAATTCAAGGTGACGGGGGCAAAAATGCCCCATTGCAATTAAAATTCATCTTAATTTTAACTATTTGAGACTTACTTTACAATTTTGTTTAATAATGTATATATATTTTAAATATTAAAAACTAAACTAATTTTATTTGATTTTTACTATACATTTTTATTTGTAAAACTTTTTTTAATAAAAAAATAAATAAAAATATTTTATTTAATTTACTATGTTTTTATTTGTTGTTTTTTTTAAACTATGGATTATTTATTTTATTTACTTTTATTTTAATATTCATTTTAATTTATTTTACCATTTATTATTTATTTTCAGATTTTTTATTTTACATTTTTATGTTTATTTACTGTTTATTTTTATTTTTTCTATTCTTTAAAAAATTAGTTTATTTACTATTCAGTAATTAATTTATTTTGTGCTGCTCTTTGTTTTATTTATTTAAATTTACTATTTATTTATTTATTATTTTTTTAATTAGATTTGTATTGTTATATCATACACTTGTGTGATTTATAATTAGTTTCTCTGCAAATATTATCCAAGAATAATATTTATTAAATCAGTTTGTCATTTGACAAGAGGTGTTTTAAGGTGCAGCATGCAGCAAAATTTCATTAATTTACATTTTTAATAATTATTCTTATAGAATTGTTCGTTTCTCCTCCTGGTTATGTTACATTTCTGGTGCTTTAATGGTTTTTGGAGCTCATTAGAGTGAGCAGACGTTGATTTTTGGGTGAAATCTTCCTTTAAAGGAGCGTCTGCATCTCTATTGTGCAGATGTGATGCTGGATCTGGGTCATGCATCAAAGAGCTGAGGATGAAAAGAGCTTGACTAAAGGTGTCCTTGCCTTCGGTTCAATCTGATAACAGTCTGATGTTCAGATACCGAACGCTTTCAACGACAGGAATCTGCTGCAGTTGTGACTATTAAACTGAGATTGCATAAAGAGTACAAATATAATATGTGACCGTGGACCACAAAACCAGTCTCATATCACAGTTATATTTGTAGCAATAGCCAACAATACACTGTATGGGTCAAAATTATCAATTTTTCTTTTATGACAAAAATCATTAGGATATTAGATATTATATTTTAGTAAATTTCCTACCATAAATATATCAAAACTTAATTTTTGATTAGTAATATGCATTGCTAAGAACTTCATTTGAACAACTTTAAAGGTGATTTTCTCAATATTTAGATTTTTTTGCACCTCAGATTCCAGATTTACAAATAGTTGTATCTCAGCCAAATATTATCCTATCATAACAAACCATACATCAATGGAAATATTATTTATTCAGCTTTCAGATGATGCATAAATCTCAATTTCCAAAAATTGACTCTTATGACTGGTTTTGTGGTCCAGAGTCACATATAATATGTGCTTGTGTTTTGAGCATTGTTACATTACTACGGTGCTCTGGGTCGTTGCTAGGTGGTTTCTTTCTCGCTCATGTCTGTAGATGAGCAGGACTGAACTTTAATGCTCAGGATTATGGATTGATGACTGAGCGTCAGTGACTGAAGAAACACCTGTAATGTAGACTGAAGCTACGAGTTCATGCTTAAATAAGCGTGCCGTTGTAAAGTACGAGCGATTAGAGATGCAAGGCTCTAAGCGTGTGCTGGATTGCAGGGTGTTTAGCATGTCACGGCTGGACTAATGAGTCACTCGATCGTCTGCCGCTCAACACCTCCCTTTCAGCTTCTGTCCTGAAATAGACACTGATAGCTGCTCTTTCATTGCTCAGTGGAGATCTCGGCTGTGCTTAGGTTAAGGATCAGCTTTGTCTTGGATGTTTCTCTTAAAATATCTCAGGGGGGATAAAACAGACTCAAGTTATGAGTTGTCATCCAGTAAGAGTGAAGAGCAGAGTTGTTATTGTTAACTATAATTTTTTTTTAATTGAAATAAAATAAATTATAAACATTAGATGAAAAACTAGAAAAAAATAGAAACATTGCATTTGTAACTAACTGGAATAAAATAAGTTTAAGTATTAAAATTACTAAAACTAAAACAAAAAATGCATCACACCGAATAGATCTTTATCATTATAGGGTGGATGTGTGCACACACTGCAACACACATTAATGTTCAAACAACATGTAAAAGTGCATGTAGCATCCTATGACCCCTTTAAGAAAATTATATACACATAAACTATTACAAATGACAAAAACACACAACAAAATTACTAGAACTGTAAACTTAGAAAACTGAATATATTAAAATAAAAAATAATTTAAAAAAGTGCTCCTGTGCTGTTTCTTCTCCTTTTAATCTCAGTGCTTTTTATGAGAAACTGACTTGAGATATTAAAGAGTGAATTTCACGTGTGATTTGTCTTATGAATCATCGTCATGACCCAGATCTGCCGTTAATCTCAGTTGAAGTGACTAATTTTTGTAGTTTGTGGCCTGAAGGCGTTGTGAGTCAGTGAAGTGTGTGTGTGTGTGAGAGAGAGAGAGAGTGTGTGAGAGTGTGTGTGTATGAATGTGTGTGAGAGTGTGTGTGTGAGAGAGAGAGTGTGTGTGTGTGTGTGAGAGAGAGAGTGTGAGTGTGTGAGTGAGTGCGTGATGTGAAGAGACAGTGTTGTGTGTGTGCAGAGAGAGTGGTGTGTGTGTGAGAGAGAGGTGTGTGTGTGAGAGAGAGAGTGAGTGTGTGAGTGAGTGTGTGTGTGAGAGAGATGTGTGAGATGTGTGAGAGAGAGTGAGTGTGTGATGTGTGAGAGAGACAGAGAGAGAGTGTGTGAGTGAGTGAGTGAGTGATGTGAGTAAGTGAGAGAGTGTGTGGTTGAGGAAGAGAGAAGTGTGTGTGGAGTGAGTGAGTGTGTGAGAGTGTTGTAGTGTGTGTGTAGTGTGTGAGAGAGTAGTGTTGAAGTGTGTGTGTGAGAGTGTGTGTGTGTGTGTGTGTGTGTGTGAGAGAGATGGAGATGTGTGTGAGTGTGTGTGTGTTGTGATGGTGTGAGAGAGTGTGTGTGTGTGGTAGAGATTGTGTGTGTGTGTGAGAGAGTGTAGATGTGTGTGTGAGAGAGCTGTGTGATGATGCTGAGAGAGAGAGTGTGTGTGAGAGAGAGAGAGATGTGTATGTGTGTAGTGTGTTGGAGAAGAGTGTGTGTGTAGAGAGAGTGAGTGTGTGTGTGTGAAGAGAGAGTGAGTGTGATAAGTGTGTGAGAGAGAGAGAGTGGTGTGTGTGTGTGAGAGAGAGTGTTGTGTTGTGTTGTGTGTGAGAGATCACCTGTGCTCTCGTGCACCTGTTTCCCGAGCTGATATCAGAGCGTCTGAGGCACACACACACAGTCTGACTGTGGCAGGGCTGGCGTCTGGACTCGATCTGCAGAGTTTGAGCGTGCTGCCAGCAGAGCTCAGTTTCACAGCCGCTCTGTTTGTTTTGTGCTCGAGGATTGCCAGAACTCCAGAGAAACGCTCCGGCAGATTAACTGTGATCTCTGGGGTTTTATGGGGTAAACGCTTTGTGTAGTTTGGTAATTGTTTTTGTGCTTTGACATGCAGCTGGAGATGAGTCTGTAAAGCCTCGTACTGAACACTTCCTATTGGAGACTTTGGAGAATATTGTGCGACGGGACAAATGTTATATATTCACACGCTTATCTGCGAGCAAGACGGCTTTATGTCATTTACACATTAAAGGGATGAGAAACAATGTGAAAGCAGAGCAGAAAGTGAACTAAACAAGTTAGAAAGAGGGACAGCTTGTTATTAAAGGCTGTTTGTTAGTTACATTGTGTTGCAGAGTTTGTCGAGATGGAGTCTAACGGTACTTTTGCATGCACAAAGGTGCCAGTGAGCCTGTATCATTTCATATCAAAGCATGAAATAAACTACATGCATGCAATGTCGTGGTCAGTTAAGTCATGAAGTTACCGAAAAGGCAATTAAAGCTGCTTTAAAACTGCGTGCATGTAATATGTTATATATGAGTCACATTTAAGAACATGTCTCTGAAATGGTTTTCCAAAACTGTCCTGGAGCAGCCCAGCGCTGTCTCCCTCATCTAACACACCCGATTCAACTCGTCAGCTCATTAATAGAGACTGAAATGAGTCAGAAAAGGTAAAGAGATGCGTGTCAGATCTGCGTCATGTTCAGCAGCGGCAGCTCTTAAAGTAACAGCAGCCAAAATAACCTGATAACCAGCTGCTGTGATGTCTATTCATCAATAACAAAAGAAAAACGAGGAAATCAATAACTTTAATAGCTTTAACGATTCATCTGTATTTAATTTAGAATTTAGTGTTTGATAACTTTATTCAATTTCTGTATATTTCTGCTGAGGGGCA
Source organism: Aspiorhynchus laticeps (assembly GCA_023376895.1). Taxonomy (NCBI): domain Eukaryota; kingdom Metazoa; phylum Chordata; class Actinopteri; order Cypriniformes; family Cyprinidae; genus Aspiorhynchus; species Aspiorhynchus laticeps. The sequence goes on along the minus strand of JALXFT010004595.1, from coordinate 75,647 downwards.
GAAGTAGCTAAATATGACATTTATTATAATGGGTTTATGTGAAGATTGTTTTAAGTTCACTTAAATTAGAAGATATTTTTAAAGTCTAATAAATGTTCAAATTGATATCTCTCAATTATACTATAATGTTGAATGGCTATAATCAATGGTTAAATATTAGGGGGATAATTTTTTATAGGGAAATCAGTATTAATTGATTTCAGTGATACTGGCCTTCAGTCATAAAAAAAAGATGTCATTAAACAAATATTAAAAATATATTTTGTTGTTTGTACATTCATTTGTGAAATTATTGCAATATAAAAGTATATTTAAAAACTTTAATGTTAGGTGGGATTAATCGCGATTAATTTCAGAAAAAAATAATTAGTTAATTTGTTTTAATCGATTATCAGCACTAAAATAAATATATATGTGTGTGTGTTTTGTCTTTAAAAAAAGCATAAGAAAGTCTAAATATTTACATTTTTATTGCTTTCTAACCATTTAACCATTTTGTCAAGTCCCAAAGTGTATTGCAGTGCTCATGTTTATTCAACAAAGTCAAAGCCTTTTGGAAAATGTATTTGTGGCGGTCAGTTTTGATATTGTGGCGGGTGTCAGAAATAAATGAATGTATGGGAAACACTGCATCAATCAACACACGTCTCCACTGACTCTGATTGTTCTCCAGGAGAATGGTTTGAGTGTGTGATTTCTCTCTGAGATGAGGAGGGTGTTTTGTGCTTCTTTCAAACAGAACAAACAGCAGCTTTATCTGCAGCGATTGTCGGCACGACATACGGGTCTCAGATCTCCTGATTGTGAGCGACAGCACGTGATCGTCTTCTGATCGTCTCAGTCCACCGCTCTCATTAGTTTGAGTGAGAGCCAGTGCTATATGAGCGTTTCTGTCGTCTCAGCACTCGTCTTGAGAGAAGTGTTTCCATAATAAGGGCTGTTAAAGCGCTTCATCTCAAGTTCAAGTTCAAGATTTATTTGTCACATACACGATTATGAATCCAATTCAGATTCAATCTGTCCAAAAAAATCAGATTCTCTCTGTCATCGCTGAAGCTCCGAACCCCGTCGAGCGACTCGGACGTCATAATCTCTGAGTTTTAACATCATGTACAGTGTCTTCAGACGTCTGGATATGTTGTGTTGAGACACCAGCAGCTCTCTGAGATGTGAGCGTTTTCTCTTTGGTGAGCTGGAGATGAGGGTGGAGGAGATACGGGTCGGTTCCTCTCATCTGCTGCTCTTTCCAGTCCATTTCTGACACTGTGTTTGCTGAAGCGTCACTATTGTTATTGCTCATGTTTAGTGTTTATCAGGGTTATTATCGGCACTAAAACCAGAAAACAACATTTTAATTACTTGAATCAAAAAAAAATATATATATATATATTATTGAAATGAAATATAAATAAACAACATTTTTAAGTACTAAAATAACTAAAGCTAAATAAACTATATACATTTAATAAAAGCTTTGAGATATTTTTAAAAACTACTAAAAATGACAACAACAAAAACCACAACAAAATTACTAAAACTTTAACTAAAATTAAAGTGAAAATGGAAAATATGAAAAAAAATCTAAATCAAAATAATAAAATAAAATAAATAAAAAATAAAATAAAATAATTTTATTTCATCTAGTTGCCAAGGAAACGTTTTTCATTTTTACTGTCATTTTAATTTAGTTTAAGTACTTAACTCAAATTTAATAAAAAACTATATATACATTAATCAATACAAAAAAAAATAAAAAAAATAAAAAAAAATAATTTCATCTAGTTGCCAAGGAAACATTTTTCATTTTTACTGTCATTTTAATTGTTTAAGTACTCAAATAACTCAAATTTAATAAAAAAACTATATATACATTAATCAATACAAAAAATAATAAAATGACAAAAACACACAACAAAATATAAAAAAACGAAATATTAAAATACTAACTGAAACTAAAACCATTAAAACATTTTTACTAATAAACTTAAAACATTTTTTGTTACTTTAAATAAACTGAAATAAAATATAAAAAACTTATTTTATTTTAGCTAGTTAAGACATTTCTTATTTTCATTTAGTTTAAGTTGAAATTCTAAAATAACTAAATATTGATAAAAAAAATATATAGACAAGAAAACTTTATAAAATGGCAAAACAACAAAATTACTATGTATGCTATTAACTATTTTGATATTAAATATTTAGTCAATCAAAATATTAACTAAAATGAAAAGCATAAAAACATTTTAATTTCTTGAAACAAGATAAAAGTTAACTGACTTAAAATGAAATATTAAATAAAACATGTTTTGATTCTGTTACTCGCCAAGGCAAAATTCCTCATTTTCAGTTAAAGTGCTAAAATAAATAAAACTTAGTAAAAACTGTATATAGACATAAAAAGCTAATAATAATGACAAAAGCACGCAAAACATTTTACATTTAAAATGTAAAGTTCAAATTTAAAACTTCAACTAAAATTTCAATAAAAACAAAGTATAAAAATGAAATCTACACGCAAAAAAATGCTGGGTTAAAAACAACCCAACTTGGGTTATTTGTCAACCCAGCGCTGGGTAAATATTGGACAGAACACATGCTGGGTTGTTTAATTTAAGTCAACTATTGTTTAAAAATTATTATATTGTTGGCTTAAAATGGGCTGGAAATTAATCATCACACACTAGAGGCAACAGCAATAATCAAAAGATGAACATTTATTATTAAGCAAGAACACCCATGGACAAAATACACCACAAATAGAATTTATTTGGGTGAATACAGCATAGTCTACAATATCACATACATTTAAACTCATCTAACAAGCATTTAGAAATAAAAAAGCATATTTGGAAGTATCATTTTATTTTAAGTATATTCAACCGTTCTCTGTAATCACTTTTTACTGAAATAGTGCTAATTCTCGCTGAAATCTGAGCCGGTGAAGAGCTGCTGTTCATCGTTTCACTCGTAGCTGAGAGACGGTGCCAAAACCTGCCCAAAAACATACAGTACTGAGATTAGAGAACATATTTAAACGTCAAATTAAATTACACTCAGTATTATAACGAATAAAATCCATTTATGTTATGCAAGGCAAAGGCGTTTCCAGCAGCTGACTGACATCTCGTCCTTATGTTGCATTCG
>JALXFT010004595.1:22500-67500 GCA_023376895.1 Aspiorhynchus laticeps | reverse complement strand
TTACATATGTAACTAATATATTTAGAAATAAAACAACATTAATAATAATAATAATAATAATAACAATATTATTATTATTATTAATATATTGTACTATTTGTAATATTTTAATGCAACTGAATAATTGTAAAATTTTATAAATGTGGCTAATATTATTAGAAATAAAACAATATTGATAATAATAGCAATAAAATGAATAATTTTTTTTTTATTTTTTTTAATATTTTAATTTTTTTTTATATTTATTATTACATTTTATAGTGTAATAATAAATATTAAAAAACTTAAAATATGCCTTTAATGAATGCAGACTAAAAAGTAATACAAAAATATTAAATAAAGTATTTTTTCCTGTAATACGGTAAGGATTTATGAAGATCTGTTACTTTTTTCCCACAGAACATTGACATAATTATTATATTTTAACATTTATAATATTCTTAATAATAAAACTTTGAAATATATACATTTTAATGCTTATATTAAATATTAATTTGATGTATATTTTAATTTATTTATACAAAGTAATAAAATGAATAATATTAGTGTTATTAATTATTATTATTATTATAGTAAAATTTTACTACAAAGGTTTAAATGTATTTTTTTTATATTTGTGCTTTTAAATATTATTTTATGGTAACACTTTATTGTGATAGTCCACTTTAGACATGCTACTAACAGTAAGTAACTTTGCAACTACATGTCACCTAGCAGTCATTAGAGTATTAGTAGACTTAATATCTTCTAACACTTTATTTTGATGCGTCCACAACATACAACAAACTTTGCAAGTATATGTCAACTTATTCTACTAACCCTAAACCTACCCTCCTGAGAGTTAGTAGACATGTAGCTGCAAAGTTACTTATAGTTAGTAGAATGTCTAAAGTGGACTATCAGAATAAAGTGTAACCTATTTTATTATTAATGAATAATAATGAACATAAAGTAATTTTTGCTGTAATACAGTAAAAGTGTTCATAAAGACCTGTGTCTTCTCGCACAGATCATCCCGAGCACGATCACATCAGTCTCCATAGCAACAGAACTCTGGAAGAGGAAGTGATGTCGATACAGCAAACTCTATTCGAAGCTCGTTCCGAAGACGGCTCTCGTTCCCGCCGGAAGCGTTTTCTGTCGTATCCGCGATTCGTGGAGCTGATGGTGACGGCCGACGCCAAGATGGTGCGACATCACGGACACAACCTGGAGCACTACATCCTCACAATCATGTCAGTAGTAAGTAAATTATCCCTTCATTCTCTTCTCTCTCGTCTGGTGTGTTCGAGTTAGAGCTCATTAAATGTTTTCAGTGCTTAATCAATAATTGATTCCATCCCTCATAGTGATTTACTCTCTAATAGGCTTGGCTGGACTGTTACCCACAATGCCGTGCTTTGATATGAAGCATCATTGACCACCCGCTCCGCTCCGCTCCATATATTTTGAGCTAATGAGCTGGTTTTGGTGTTGAATCCAGATTTAAATGAGTCAAAACAACAGATGGACAATATTTGCACTTAATGATGCAAGTGCCTTCAGAAATATCATCATAATGATGCTTTGATAAAGTATGATTACCATATTTGGTACTTAGGAAAATAACATGGTACTTTGTTACTTTTTTGTTATTGAGAGTAAAAGAAAGTAACATTCACACTAAAGATTGAGGGCAAATTCGGTTCATCTAAGATTTTATTTTATTTTATTATTTTGCCTAGTTAAACATCTATCCATGTAGATTATGTGACAACTTCTTTTTAAATGATTATTTTCTACTTTTTGACTCATTATTTGATCTGACTGCCAGTAATTTTACAAAAAAATTAATAAATAAAAATAAATATGCAACCTACCCCCCCCCCCTTTTTTTCTTGCTGAATTAAACATCAATGTACAGCAGTTTTTGTTTTTCATTTTTGTTAGTTTTTTTTTAATATGTTTATATAGTTTTTATTTTATTTTATTTTATTTATCATTTTATTTTTCATTTTATTTTTTTTATTTTATTTTTTTTTATTTTTCATTTTATTTTTCATTTTATTTTATTTTATTTTATTTTTTTATTATTATTATTATTTTTTTTTTTTATTATTTTGTCTAGTTAAACATCTAGCCATGTAGATCATGACAACTTCTTTTTAAACAATTATTGTCTACTTTTTGACTCATTATGTGATCTGACTGCCAGTAATTTTTACAAAGCAAAATAAATATTAATAAATATATTTCTAAATAATTCTAAATGCAACATAACTATTTATTTACATTTGTTTTTCTTGCTAAATTAAACATCAGTGTACAGCAGTTCAGTTTTGTTGTGCTTTATTCATATTTTATTAGTTTTTTTAAAATATGTTTATAGTTTTTATTAATTTTTAGTTCAATTTTTATTTTATTTTATTTTGCCTAGTTAAACATCTAGCCGTAGATCATGACAATTTTTTTAAAATAATTGTTTTCTACTTTTTGACTCATTATTTGATCTGACTGCCAGTAATTTTTACACAAAAAAATTTGAAAATTGAAAATGCAAAATAATTATTTACATTTGTTTGTCTTTCTGAAATAAATATCAGTGCACAGCAGTTCAGTTTTGTTGTTTCTGTCATTTTTGCTAGTTTTTTAAAAATATGTTTATATAGTTTTTAATTAATGTTTATTTCAATGTTATTTTAGTACTTCAAGTTAAACTAAACAATTAGAAATACTAGTTGAAATTGTTTTTTTTTAGCATTTATTTCAAGTAACAAAAAACAATTTTTTTAATGGTTTTAGTGTTGGTTTTAGTTAACGATAATAATAACCCTGGTTACAGGTCAGTCCGGGTCTGATCGTGTGATCTGATTGGGTTTTGTGTGCTGATGATGTCATAGCGGTGTGGTTCTCTCAGCCAATCAGAAGACTGCATTAGTGTGTCTGTCTGTAAATGCAGCCGTCTGTCTGAGGTTTTCCCTTCAGCTTCTTCTAAACGCTCAGTGTTTACGGTCAGCTAATGGACGGGCGGATCATACCTCGAATCTGAAAGCCTGCTGTTTTTAAACTGGTTTAGGAGATCCAGAGCAGGACTTCTGAGCAGGATGAACCCTCAAACGTGACTGCAGCGCAGTGGTTTGTGGGTATGTTTGACTGAACTGTGTTCTGTGTTATCTGTGCTTTCAGGTCGCTGCGATCTACAGAGACCCCAGTGTAGGAAACCTCATCAACATCATGATCGTCAAACTCATCGTCATACACAACGAACAGGTACAGCAGCACCAGCGACGTCTAGGGATATTATTGTGGTCACATGACGGTATGAAATGACCCTGCTGAAAAAAAACAATAGACACCATCACAGAATTTGTAATGGTTTTACTGGTTATAATGGGACTTGTATTGGTTTTAATGGAAACATAATGGACCCTGTGGGTCTCTACTGGTAATTGGTCACCTTCTATTGGTGGCTTGTTAAAACCACTAAATCCTAATGAAATATGTCCCAAAACACACTACATGAAACCATTTTTTAATGGTTTTAATGGTTAAAATTTGATGGTTTGTAATGGTATTTGTAGTGGAAACCATTCAAATTTTCTGTGATGGTTCTATTGCTTTTTCAGGGGTTTTTTTAGGTGTTTTTTAGGCAAAAAGTGTAGTTTTTAAAATATATTTAAACGTCTTATTCTAACATAAAAGGTCTTTAAAGTTGTGTTTTGGGTCATTATGCTGTATCTGTCAAATGCACTCAAACCGAAAGCACAATGTCTTAATCTGTTCATCAAGTCTGTTTTAAAGCGAAGCACACACTTCATTCAGACGATCAGCTCGTGATCCGGTGTTTTCTGCGTCTCAGAACGGTTCACACTGAATGATGCAGTGAACTCGTTTATTACACGTGCTGTGAGTTTAGCGCACGTTTGGGAACGCAACAGCCACCAGTTATGCTTTATTTTCACGGCAGATGATTTCAGCGTTTCACTAGATTTGTAATGAGATGTGTTTTTGTAACCATGTCTTCACTTGATATTTAAAATGTAGTCATTTAAAAATGGTTTCTTTTCTCCTTTTTGACTCTCATCAAACTGCCAAAAAATACATAAAACAGCAAAATAACATGCAAATGTAATGTTTTCTTCATGCAATTTTTTTGAATATGATCAGATATTGATAACTCATTTCTCATCAAACACTCTGAGCTCCTCCACATTCATTTCTATACTTTTGTAACCCTTATTTTCTGCTGTATATGCTCCAGTCTCTTCCGCGTGGATAACATACTGTAAATAAAACACGGGTTACCAGGGTGATAATTCAAGTTTCTTCTTTTAATCAGAAGCATTGGCTTAACGGCATGAACAGCCGTACACACAACACTACTCGCTTGAGCTTCTTCCCCCCCCCCCCCCCAAGCACACTCTGCCTTAAAGGGGCAGGCGCCCGCAATATCTTTCTAACAAACATGTATAAAACTTTCCATGAAACATGTGAAAATATATGGAAATCCTACTAAATAGATTCAACAACATTTCTTCTTTTTCATATAAACCATGAATTGACAAAATGTAAAATAAAACAATGAATTCAACATCAGGTTACACTTTAAACACATTCTTATGTAAATTCAGGAGAAACTTCAGTGAAATGATGCATTACGTGTCCTGAGACCTGAGAGAGCATCATCCGAGCCGTTATTCCTCTATAATAACTGGATTTGGATAATAAAGTGTGTGTTCTTCTCAGGAAGGGCCGAATATAAACTTCTACGCCACTGCGACGCTTCATAACTTCTGCGTGTGGCAGCAGAGTCACAACGTTTTGGACGACAGTCACCCGGGTCATCACGACACGGCGCTGCTCATCACCAGGTGACCTGAACTTGACCTTTGACCTCATGACCTCTGCCTTCTACAGTGTGCTTCTGTTTGAGCTTGGTTTTTGCATGAACGCTATTATGGGATGTGTGTTTGTTTCTCAGGGAGGACATCTGCCGAGCAAAGGACAAGTGTGACACGTTAGGTAAGATTTCACACCACTGTCCTGATCTATTATTTCTGCAGTATGTGTGTTGTGTGCAGTGCTGGATGAGAGACTGTATCCCACAATGCAGTGGACTCGGATGCAACTTTTATTTTTTGCTGAATTAAACATTAGTGTGGTCATGTACAGCAGTGCTTGTTGCTGCATACTGTTTCATATTCAATTTTTAAATTTTTTTTTTACTTTTTATTTGAAACAACTCCCAAATATGATTTATTTTTAATGTACTATATTATTATTATTATTATTATTATTATTCACAAAAAAGTTAGTAAATGTGAAATATCTTTTTATTTGAATTATAATAATATATATTTTTTTATTTATTCTTTCTAAATGTCAATATTAAAAAAAAAAAAAATCTCCTTTTTGACTCATTATTTGATTAGACTGCCAAAATGTTTATTTTTTATTTATTTATATAGAATAAATGTGAACTATCTACTATTTGACTTTATCAATTAATCAGTAATTTTAATCATTTTTATTTTCTTTTTTGACTCATTATTTAATCAGACGGCCGCATTTTTATTTAATTTATTATTTTATTTTATTATTTTTACAAATAAAGATTTGAAAACGTGAAATGAATGTCATTTTAATTTTTGTCCTTTTGACTGATTATTTGATCAAACTTCCAAAGGTTTGTGTTAAAAATACAAAATAACTATTTATTTTTCTTGCTGAATAAAACATCAGTTCAGTCTTGTAGGTCATGTTACAATAATGGTTATTGCTGCATACGAGTTAAATTAAGTAATACATTTGATTCATGTTTTCAACATTCAGTTTTTAAAATACAATTTTAGTGTTTTTTCATCTTCATTTTAATATTTTTTTTTCTTTTTTTTTAAAGATTTTTTCAAAAATAGTTTGAAAATGCAACATACCTGTTTTTGAATATACTGTTGTATAATCAGTTATTTAAAAAAGTTTTTTTTTTTTTTGGTTCATTATTTTGACTTGTCATCAAACTGCCAAAAAAAAAAAAAGTCTTGCAGAATTAAATACCTTGTAGTCACAAATAACTCATGTGACGACAACACTTATGCAACAACACAGCACACTGTTTTGTATGTGTTTTTAAATAGCTAATTTATTTTTGTCATTAATAAATAGCAGTCAGCATACAGGACGCTTTCATTAGTGTGTGGGGTCACTGAATGTCCAGACTGAAAGCAGGTTCCTGAAGCAGAACCAGATCCTGCAGAAGTCTGTCAGCTGTGCTTCATTTGACTGTCATCAGCGTGTCGTATAGGACCAGCCACCTGTGCCGGGCCCCCAGCAGGTGTTTACGGCCTGAAAACCACCAAAAGCATTGGATAAAGTCATGCTCTCTTTTAGAGATGGAAACTCGAGTCTGTGACTTGGACTCAAGTCGCACTTAAGTTGCATAAATAGAGACTTGCAACTTGGACTCGTGACTCGTGAGACTCATTTGATATGGGAGTTTATATGAATGTATCTCTGAGGGGAACTTACTGGTTTTAGAAAAGTTTAGATTGTATTTTCTTTTCATCTTGCCTCTGTATAATGCATAGCTATTAAAGTAGTGTTCATAATCACAGCGCTGCTTTGTTTAAAGCGGCAAATAATAAAACGCTTTATCATTGCTGGTCCATAAGCGCCACCTGCTGGCAGAGAGTGAATCTGCGTCTCATTCAGCTCGTCTGCTGTTTTGTTTCGTGCAGATATTTTATTAAGTAGCCTATAGTTTGACAAAACTAAAGTCAGACCATTCTGTATTTGCTTCAGATTTCTTAATTATACAGTCTAATTTAGATTAAAAGCTGCTCGTGCTGCATGTATGTAGCCTCTTTGTTTGGATTGTGTTTAATATACTGTGGTTGCCTCTCATTTTAAATGAAAAGAGCACAGACGAAGCCTTAGTTTGTTTATATGAGATTTCGTTTATTTGTTGTATTCATTTGTGACCGTGGAGCACAAAAGCAGTCATAAGTAACACAGGTATATTTGTAGCAATAGACAACAATACACTGTATTTGTCAAAATTATCCTTTTTATTTTATGGCAAAAATCATTGGCAAAGATAAATTCACAGATATGGCAAAGATATTTTGTGAATTTCCTACCATAAATATATCAAAACTTAATTTTTAATTAGTAATATGCATTGCTAAGAACTTCATTTGAACAACTTTAAAGGTGATTTTCTCAATATTTTGATTTTTTTGCACCCTCAGATTCCAGATTTTCAAATAGTTGTATCTCAGCCAAATATTGTCTTATCATAACAAACCATACATCAATGGAAATATTTATTTATTCAGCATGTATAAATTCTCAATTTAAAAAAATTACCCTTATGACTGGTTTTGTGCTCCAGGTTCACATTTGATTGATTGGGGTTTGTTTTAAAATTTCTATTTAGTTTTGTTAGTTGACATACTTAGAAATGTGCAGCATTTTGTCTGAGAAATAATTAAAGGACCATCGTATCATGAAATCAGTATTTCAAAACTGATTTAGCCTCAAAACTAGCTGAAAGAACTGTTGCTAAAAATAGAACAAAGACTTGAGACGTGACTTAGACTCGACCTCAAAGACTTGAGACGTGACTTAGACTCGACCTCAAAGACTTGAGACGTGACTTAGACTCGACCTCAAAGACTTGAGACGTGACTTAGACTCGACCTCAAAGACTTGAGACGTGACTTAGACTCGACCTCAAAGACTTGAGACGTGACTTAGACTCGACCTCAAAGACATGTGACGTGACTTAGACTCGACCTCAAAGACTTGAGACGTGACTTAGACTCGACCTCAAAGACTTGAGACGTGACTTAGACTCGACCTCAAAGACTTGAGACGTGACTTAGACTCGACCTCAAAGATTGAGACGTGACTTAGACTCGACCTCAAAGACTTGAGACGTGACTTAGACTCGACCTCAAAGACTTGAGACGTGACTTAGACTCGACCTCAAAGACTTGAGACGTGACTTAGACTCGACCTCAAAGACTTGAGACGTGACTTAGACTCGACCTCAAAGATTGAGACGTGACTTAGACTCGACCTCAAAGACTTGAGACGTGACTTAGACTCGACCTCAAAGACTTGAGACGTGACTTAGACTCGACCTCAAAGACTTGAGACGTGACTTAGACTCGACCTCAAAGACTTGAGACGTGACTTAGACTCGACCTCAAAGACATGTGACGTGACTTAGACTCGACCTCAAAGACTTGAGACGTGACTTAGACTCGACCTCAAAGACTTGAGACGTGACTTAGACTCGACCTCAAAGACTTGAGACGTGACTTAGACTCGACCTCAAAGACTTGAGACGTGACTTAGACTCGACCTCAAAGACTTGAGACGTGACTTAGACTCGACCTCAAAGACTTGAGACGTGACTTAGACTCGACCTCAAAGACTTGAGACGTGACTTAGACTCGACCTCAAAGACTTGAGACGTGACTTAGACTCGACCTCAAAGACTTGAGACGTGACTTAGACTCGACCTCAAAGACTTGAGACGTGACTTAGACTCGACCTCAAATACTTGAGACGTGACTTAGACTCGACCTCAAAGACTTGAGACGTGACTTAGACTCGACCTCAAAGACTTGACTTGGACTTGGACCTCAGAGACTTGTGAACATGTCTGCTCTCTCTGTCTGTGTGTGTTAATGAAGGTCTGGCGGAGCTGGGGACTATGTGCGACCCGTACCGAAGCTGCTCCATCAGCGAGGAGAACGGCCTGAGTGCATCCTTCACCATCGCTCACGAGCTCGGACACGTGTAAGTTACCCTCAAAACCCAATTTTTTTGGAGTGAGATTCAATCTAACAGTATTCATATTAAAGCCATGCACAACAAAGTATTGTCCAGATTCAGGGTCTTATTGTCGGCCTTTTAAGGATAAGTTCACTTCCAGGATAAAAATATCCGGATAATTTACTCACCCCCATGTTATCCAAGATGTACATGTCTGGTTTTCTTCAGTCGCAAAGAAATTAAAGGTCTTTGCACTAGGGATGGGCGATATCTTATCATTTGAGATATACCTGTAAAAATCCCCCCCACGATAAGAATTAGTCTTCCCGCGATAATAACGATAAAGTCTAGTTGTTGACATATTTCTGTGCGGAGCGACATCGTGGAAGACGGACGTGAAATTGAGGAGGAGTTTATTGCTAAAGGATGAGCTCCTTCTACACTCTGAACTGGTTTGTTCAGGGCTGTACAGTGCACAAAAAATCGGTCTGCGCCTTTACAGTAGCATGTGTGTGATACAGTTCTGCATGTGTATGAGCCTGTTTACAAACCTGTTGTCCAACAAAGATATCATTTATTGACATGCTTTTTCTCCAAATTAACTTAACATAGTCGAGTGTTTGAAATAACTTCTTTTTGTGATCAGACGTGGTCTCATATCACAGAATGATAGTATTAAATACAGTGATAAAGGCTATGTCGATTAGCATTGCATTATAAATATACTTTCCTTATAAAAAATACCCAAGATTGCTTAAAGAACACAGATAAACCATATATTTTGTGCAATCATATGTTTATTGTCTTCAAGGTTCATCAGTTAAAATTTCTCTATCTCTGTTGTGCATTTTATTCAGCGATAACTGGATACCTTTGTCCATATTAGGGATTTCCTGGATCGTCGTCAGTTCTATTACTTCTGCGATGCATATGTGTAGTTTCTGCTCAAGAGCGCCCTCTGGCTTCCAGTATGAATTAAACCGTCATTACATGACGTGTGTACTCAGTAACGCTCATAACACCCTCTTTTGGGTAAAAGTAGGAAAGATAATACTTTTCTCTAAAGAAACAGGATTCCCTGAATTATCATCATTGATATCGTTATCACAATAAATACCAGAAATTACTGTGATATATTTTTAAGCCCATATCGCCCATCCCTACTTTGCATACTGACTCCGAAATTCTTGTCTGAAATTTTTGCACGTTAAAAAATTAAAACGACCTCACGTGTCAATTGCGTTTACATACTGCCTCCGAAACTTTCGTCCGTCATAAAATCAGACCAGATTTGATTTTCTGCATTTTCGCATGAATTTTTCTCCATATAGTGGACTTCAATGGGGATCAACCGGTTGAAGGTCCAAATTGCAGTTTCAGTGCAGCTTCAAAGAGCTCTACACGATCCCAGCCGAGGAACAAGGGTCTTATCTAAACGATTGGCCATTTTCTGAAAATAAAATTATATTAATCCACTTTTTAACCACAAATGCTCATCTTGCTCCAGCTCTGAGATGCACATGCACGTCTTCACACATTACGTACAGTAATCCTGTTGGGAAGGTCACGCATGTTTAGTTCTTCGTCTTTGTACTTCGTCTCCATCTCATTTTCTCCTCCAACTTTAAAACCATCAGACGTGGTTTTACCTATTTTGTAAAGGCCATTTGACTTTCATTGCATCTCAGAGCTAGAGCAAGCCAAGCATTTGTGGTTAAAAAGTGTATAAATATAGTTTTTTTTTTTCAGAAAATGACAGATCGTTTGGCTAGATAAGGCCGTTATTCCTCGGCTGGGATTGTGTAGAGCTCTTTGAAGCTGCATGGAAACTACATTTTGATGTTCAAATCGTTGGCCACCATTGAAGTCCACGATATGGAGAAAAGTCCTGGAATGTTTTCCTCAAAAAACTTAATTTCTTTGCGACTGAAGAAAGACAGACATGAACATCTTGGATGACTGTAAACTGTCAGGAAGTTTTTATTCTGGAAGTGGACTTTGCTTTAATAACAGAGAGCTGTGAGGTTACGTGAGCCCGGAGCTCTTCTCTCTGTGCTTCGTGTCATATAAATGAGTGCAGTGTGAAAGAATGACAGATATTCGGCCGCCTCTCATCCGGAGGGATTCCTGCGCCGCAGTGGGACGACGAGGACAAACCAGCGCTCAGATTCAGTTTTCCCAAAGCACAGTAACATTTACAGTCTGTCCTCCAGATAATGTTCTTCCTCAGTATTTGTGTCTCGTTTTCCAGGACAAACATCAAGTATCATAAATCAAGATGTGTTTAGATGCAAAATAACATCAGATATAAAGTCTTGTTTTCTGAAAAATATCAAACTTAAGTGAGTTTCTTGTTCAGTATTTTTATCTTGTTTTTTGGTAAATTTCTAAACATTCTGAAATCAATGTGACATATTAAGATTATCATAAGTTCATGCTTTAAGAAAAATGGGGTCGAAAAATAAACTTTCTGACCACAATTTTTCTTGTTTTAAGTGTAATTTACTTTATTTTAATGCATTTTTCTGAAAACAAGACTTAATATTTTGTCATTTTACTTCTCAGGTAAATTAATCTTAATATGAATCTTAATTTAAGTATGTTTAGATATTTGTACTGGAAAACAAGGCTAAGTGAGAATGACATTTTCACAGTGTACCCATATTTTGTCTTGTTTTTTAGTAAAATATCTAATATTTTTTTAATCACAATATATTTACTTTAGAAGCAAAATTACTCAAAGAAAAATAAACTTTAAATTAAAGTTATTTTCTGAGCCCGTTGGCATATTTTCTTGTTTTAAATGTAAAATTACTACATTTTGATGCATTTGTTTTTTCAGGAAAAAAGGCTTAATATTGCAAGTGATTTTTTTCTTTACTAAATTCATCTTGATTTAAGATATTTGTACTGGAAAACAAGACAAAACATTTTCTTTCTTAGTATTTTTGTCTTGTTTAACAGTACAAATATGTAAACATTCATAAATAAAGATACATTCACTTAAGTAGCAAAATGACAAGATATAAATTCTTGTTTTCTGAAAAATGCATCAAAATAAAGTGAGTTTTAGCTTAAAACAAGAACAAATATCTGCCAGTGGAGTCAGAAAAATACACTTTTTCCCTTTGAATTAAGTTTATTTTTCTGAGCACATTGTGAGATTTTTTTCTAGTTCAAGCATTAACTCACTTCATTTTGATATATTTTTCACAAAACAAGACTTAATATCTCAAGTAATTTTGCAACTTAAGTGAATGCGTCTTGATTTATGAATATTTAGATATTTGCACTGGAAAACAAGACAAAAATACTGAGGAAGAGCATCATTTTGTCAGTGTTTGCATCAATCAGAGGTGATTCGGATCTATTAAGAGTGATTCGCGAGTCTTTAACGCTGATAAACAACTCCATGTGGCTATAGCATCTCATCTTTCATATGTTTCATAGCTGTAAATGCTTTTATTTTGACGTAATGCAGAACATCTGGCATCTCACTTCCTCTGTCCAAAACTCTACTTTGACAAGCTGTTTAACTCCATAGAGCAAGATAAGACTTTTCTAAGGAATAGTTCACCTAAAAATGAATCTTTTGTCATCAATTTGTCATCATGTTGTTCCAAACCTGCTCTTTCCATGCAGCAAAACTGGATATGGACCAGATCTAAAAAATTACAAAACATTTCTATAAAAGTGCCATACAAGCAGTGTGAACATTGTCCACTGAAGAAATGGGGTTTGAATGATTTAAGTGTGAACAAATGATGACAGAAGATTCATTTTTTGCTCAAGCTCTTTCCATGAGTGGCACAGATGTTCTTGAAATGAAACCGATTCTGACAGCAAAAGTATTTCACGAATGTAACATGTGAAATGTGTTTAACGTGCGGATGAAGCCTCACAGATGGAGGCTGTAGCTGTCGTGTGTCTGATTTCACAGCTGTTTCTGGACTCTGACATCACTGCGTTTCTATTCTGGACATCAGATTCGCCTCAATGCAGCTTTTATTTGAAGATTTTATTGCTGGACTTTTCCTGTCTCTGATAAAAAGAGGTTTCATGTCCTGTTGACAGTCGCACACATTACGGCATTGACAAAATTATGGAAAACTATTTCCACCATGGAATAAAAATATAAAAAATGTAATAGTGACTTTATGATTTTTTTATGTACAATATATAACACAATTCTGAGGAAAAATATTGTAATTTTGTAATTTTGACTTTTTTTCTTGAAAATCTGAGTTTACATCTCAATTTTTACTTTTTTTCTCAGAATTCTGAATTTACATCGTGTAATTTTGATTTTTTTTCTCTGAATTCTGAGTTTACATCTCGTAATTTTGATTTTTCTTGAAAATCTGAATTTACATCTCAGAATTTTTACTTTTTTTCTTGGAATTCTTAGTTTACATGTCGCAATTTTTACTTTTTTTCTCAAAATTCTGAGTTTACGTCTAGTAATTCTGACTTTTTTCATGGAATTCTGAATTTACATCTCATAATTTAGATTTTTTTTTTGCAATTCTGAGTTTATATCTCACAGTTATGTCTTTTTGTTTCCGCCATGTAATAATAAGTTATTCAACTTTCTCATAATTCATCTCATAATTTGACTTTTTTTTAATCTGAGTTCTGAGTTTACATCTCACATTTTAAACGTTTTTCTCAGAATTTTGAGTTTACTTCTAGCAATTCTCACTTTCTTTCAGAATTCTGAGTTTATATCTCACAGTTATGTCTTTTTGTTTTCGCCATGTAATAATAAAAGTTATTCAACTTTTTTTTTTATCCCCACAATTCAGACTTTTTCAGACTTGCAAGTAAAAAAGTCAGAATTACCTTTTTAATTTTTTGTTCCGTGGAGGAAATAAGCTTCCGTACAAAATACTGTGGTCCTACTATGTGTCATTCTTTGAAGTATCCTAAAATAATTATAGCTTTTGAATATAGTAATGATGCTATTTATCCAGTTACCATACTATGATCATCATTTTGCCGTGATACGGTTGCAGTACTTTCATATTTCTCATATGCTCATATCTGGAAGTGCAGAAACTCAAATGTGCTGAAGTGTATGTTGTGTGTGTTTCAGGTTCAACATGCCTCATGACGACAGTCCGAAGTGCCGCGAGGCGGGAATCAAGCATCAGTACCACGTCATGGCCCCGACCCTCAACTACGACACCAGCCCCTGGTCCTGGTCCAAATGCAGCCGCAAATACATCACAGATTTCCTTGAGTAGGTGCTCGTTATATCTGCCATCAGTTCAGTCTACTCTGGATCCGTTTATATGAATGAGATTCCAGTTAAACTCCCATTTCACATTTTTAATGAAAGTAAGAGTCTGTTTGAAGACGTTTGTTATTTCACTGAAGGAAATTAAAGAAAATACAGCTTAAGTTGGAATCTGGTTTTACATGGTTTATAGTTGGTTGGAGATGGTTATTAGTAAATTCTAATAATATTTTATTATGAATATTATTTTTATATTTTCATTTTAATTTAAGTTTTAGTAATTTTATTTGTCATTTTTATTAGTTTTTATATACATCTTTAATTAGTTTTTATTTCAGTTGTAGTTTTAGTAATTTTAGTACTTAAACTTATTTATTTTTGTTAGTTGCCAAGGCAACATTTAATTTTTTTTTTTTTTTATATATCTTAAATGTATGTTTTATTTTATTTAGATATATTTCTATTACCAGAAATGATTTGTAAAAGTTGTAGTTTTAGTTAACAATAACAACACTGAGTTTAGGTTTGGGTTTCCCAAACTGAAATTCATGAATCGTGAAACTAATAATTAATTAAATCTTAAAAATGCATTAATAAATAATTAATATTTAAATCATTTTTAAATAAAAACTAAATAAAATATTTTAGTATATTATAATATGTATTATAACAAAATATTTATTTAAAATTATTAATATATTAACTTAAAATCACAGAGGGTTCTTCAAGTAAATATTTTACATCTAAGGAGTTCGGCTGACAAAAAAAACAAAAACAAAACAAAAAAACCTTGGGAATCCCTGGTACACAAGGCCGTAACCATGTCTTGAACATTGGGGGACCAATGACCAATGTATATATATATGTGTATATATATATAGATATACATGTATATATAATGTGTGTGCTATATATATTAGTATGCATGCGCACACATATCACTTGTCATACACTATACCCGCAACTATATATATATGTAATAATAGTAATTATCCTATATAGTAGGACTATATATGTCACAGTTTCATATGTTTGTATGTGACAGATATAACATGATGCAGATAATTATACACTATGCTGCACATATTCATATACTTCTCTCTCTCATCTCATCTACTCTCTCTCAGAATGGGCATATATTGACGAAATAAAAAGTCGAGTTAGTTTGCTTCACAATATAACTGAATCTTGTCATTCAACATTTCTATCGTAAAAGTAGTTGACTAACATTAATAATTTGCAGCTTCCATCTGTTTCCGTAGGGACAGACAACAATCAGATAATTAACAGATGTTTTCAATAATTAACACGGACGCACATTTCATCTCTGCTCTCTCTCTGACGCTAACTCTCTCACTCTCTCTCTCAGAATGGGCATATTTGAGAAAAAAAAGTCGAGTAGTTTGCTTCACTGAATATAACTTCTGTCATTCAACATTTCTATTGTAAAACAGTTGACTACATTAAATAATTTGCAGCTTCCATCTCCTCGCTCTCTTTCAGTGTTTTCAATGTTCGGCGCGCTCAGCATCTGTGAACGCTAAACCACCTACTTTGATTTGATTGGTCAGTTCAATTATTTTGACATTGACAGCGTTAGCCGCTGAGGAAGAGCTGACTGAAAATGTTACTTTTAAAGCTTTTTTGTCATCCAAGAGCGCTGCGAATGGAGGACAGCTGATCAGTGCAATCATTTCAAATATTGGGGGGGGACATTTGGCCATTTCTAAATATTGGGGGGGACTTGTCCCCCTCAATGTTAGGTGTTAGTTAGGTGGTTACGGCCCTGCTGGTACATATAAATTAAATTCCCATTTCAGATTTTTATTCACAGTATTTAAAATCAGTTTTAAAACATTTCTCATTCAGCTGTAGGAATTTCTAGAAAAGTTTAGTTAGTTTATGTGATTGAACAATTGGACTACCATACGGTGAATCTGAGTCTTGGTCAGCTGGTTAAAGCTGGTTGACCACCTTTGTTAAGCTGGTAGGGAACTGGTTTATCTGGTCAATGCAGCTGCTGTGACATGGTTTTCCCAGCAGGCCGTTGGTGTTTTATGTGTCAGTGTGCTAATATCAGATGTCAGCGCTGGGGTTTTAAAGTTAAATTGACCTTTGAGCAAATCCTCAACATGTCACGCTCCTCAGAGCTCAAACATTGCACTTCCCCTTTGAGACGAGCTCTTCCTGTCCCGCTCTGGTCTGAGTCTGTCTGCTTTCTCTCTGGGAGCCGGACAGTCATTTAGTCCCCGGCGTTCTTGGCCCCTCGGCAGACGTTACTCATGGCGACGGCTCATTGAGGGAGACGCAGCTGAAGGGCTTCCCTTTAAGACAGGAAGTGTCAGTTATAATTAGATTCTCTCTGGACGTGACCCTTTGATCTCGTCTGTGCTCCAGCGGCTCCAGCAGTCAAAGGCCTGCGGGTCAGGGTCAGGATCGAGGGTTCACAGGTTATACAGCCTAGAAGAAACTCAACAAGCTTTAGGACTGCAAAGAAAAGACTAATGAAACGTGTGTGTGTGTGTGTGTGTGTGTGTGTGTGTGTGTGTGTGTGTGTGTGTGTGTGTGTGTGTGTGTGTGTGTGTGTGTGTGTGTGTGTGTGTGTGTATATGTAGTGCTGTCAAACGATTAATCGTGATTAATCGCATCCAAATTAAAGTTTTTGTTTACATATATATAAAATGTGTGTTTGCTGTGTACTGTAATATTATGTATATGTCAAATACGAATTTATCATGTATGTATATCATTTATAGAAAAATGTTATGTTAAATATATTTATATATAATATAAAATATAAGAATATAAATATATACATGTAAATATTTTCAAAATATTTACTGTATGTGTGTATTTATATATACATAATAAATATACAAAGTACACACTCATATATTATGTAAACAAAAACTTTTATTTTGGATGCGATTAATCATTTGACAGCACTAATATATACATATATATATATATATATATATATATTTTTTAATACATATTCCTGGTTGTATGTGATTACGTGATTAATTGGTGCGTTATTTAAAAGAAAAAGAAGCATCTTTTTTTGATTTTGCTCCATATCGGGATATTTTAACTAGTAGTGAAAAAGTAAAAAATTCTAGACTACATTTGTAGGTAAAATCTTATAGTCCTGCCTTATTTTTCGTCAATAATTGTGCAATTAATTATATTAGTAATTACAAATGTAAATAATTAACTAATTACTTAATTAATAAAATGGTTCGTGAACATTGTTTATGTTGACTTTACACTGAGAAAAATTAGTTTAGAAACAATTTTCACTCAGAAATTGCTTGTAAAACATTAAATTAAAAGTAAAAAAAACTAAAATAGTATTTTCTAATGATCTTTATTTTAACAACAACAACAAAAATTTCAGTGTAGGGCAGTTTTGTAATATGCCGTTGGTTGATAATTTTGTTAATTAATTTTTTGTAATTCTGCATTTTTTCCTAATTATTTATTGTTTCACTCAGAAATGCATGCACGAGTAAAAAGGTTTGTGATCACTGTTTATGTTGGCTTAATAATTATTATTATTATTATTATCATCAATATCATTATTATTATTATTTTTATTTTTAATATCAAGTGCTTGGGTTGATAGCTTCAATCATTTATTCTATAGGAGGATAATTTCATTGCACAAATGTTGCTCTTTCATAGCTCAGGAGACTTATTAGAGTTAGATATTATTGCAATGTGTGACTTATTGTTGAGATTTCCTCTGAAACTCTAGATTTCCGCAAACGTCTCTGTTTGCTCTGCTTTTAATCTCATTGCTTTGAGAAAATGAGGACTTTTGTGTCGTTTCTTTTCCGCATTGAAAGGTTTGATCAAAAACAGACAGACGGATTTCTAGTGCATTAGAGGAAAGCATACGCGTTTGCTACAGAAGCTCTGTTCATTGGTGGGAACAGCAATGTAAAGTGTTGAAAGCGCTCAAGTGCATCTGTGTTTTGACTGTCCATTCAACCTCAAGAGCTCTTCAAGACTCAACACTCTCCTGTGAGGAGATTACAGAGAAAACACACACCAAAACACACTTCATCCGGCCGGAAGACCCTCGGATTAATCAAAACAACTCATTTGCACATTGTTGTTAGTGGCTGTGTTTTAAAGCATGAAACGTTGCTCGTTTTTAATCTATTAATGACTTCTCAGAATCCCAAGTTAATGTGTTTGATTATTAACCCAGTTCACTCGGCTGTACAATACTATACACAACGCTGATGGAGTATTTTTACTTTTTTTGCATGCAAAAATCAGCTTGTTACTGTAAAATCTGCGATTTTTGGAAACAAAAACAAATTCAATTTACTGAAAAGCTTGTGATTTTGTCAGCAAACGGACGCAGATGATTGGAGAAACCCGCTAATGCTGTCTCTCAGACGCTTCTCTCTGCATTAAAGGTCCCATATTGTCAAACCTGAAATTTTCTGGCTTTTTTCATGATAACAGAGATCTAGGGGCTATATAACTACCTAAGTTTCAAAACAGTCAGTCCACAGTAAAATGCACACAGCCTGCATAAAGTAGCTGTGTTTTTTCACGAGTCCTTGTGACTTCCGTAAAAATGTGACGTCTGAACTACTCAGTCACCGCCTTCAGTCACCATCCCGAGACCGTCCACCGTCCTTTTGCCAAACCCCCAGACAGCATCACATCCATGAGCAACAACAACACGGAAACATGTCGAAAAGGTTAACTTTAACGGACGAAACCAGATCGGCCGACCTGTAACGTTACTCTCACTCAAAGGATGGACGATCTGACAGGATTGTTACTATGAGGTGGATCACGTCTAAAATGTATAGTAAAGACAAACTCACCGCATGAAGATGTAAATACATTTCAGTTTCAGCAGGCAACTATTTTTACAGCTACATTATTATTCCAGCCACAATTAATCACAACAATGTATATACAATTACAAATGATTATATATAAATCGACAGTTTGTTGTTTTACACACATGCACACAGACATTATTTCATACACGACAGTCGTGAGATGCAAGAAATCTTCAGACGCACCCATAACAACAAAAGACAATACTTTATTGAACCTTTTCTGATAAGAAGTGTGCGCTGCAAACACGAGCATTTTTGACGATGGTTTCTGTCCAGTCCACTCGTTTTATCTCGTTTAACCACAGCTGTTGTCGTTTTTTTGTCTGGCAGTGGCAGCAGGTATGAGATCAAATTTCTAATTTGAGGCTGTATTACACTGATTCTGGCTCCCAGCATCACAACAAGATGATATTATCTCCTTATGTAGCCGAATCTGCACTGGTTTGAATGGGCAGTTCTCCCTTTGTTTTTCTTCCAGCTTAGCGCGGTGACGTAATTGTGATGTCAGCCCTACATTACCCTAGTTACCTGTGGTTGGCCTAGCCGTGCGTCACTCCGAAAACAACAGGCCAATCAGAAGAGAGGCTCATGAATATTAATTAGACAGGCCAAATCGACCTGTTTTTAGCAGAGCTCCTGAGAGAAGAGCTGTAAAAATGTATTGATACTTATACCGCAAATATATATTCTTAAGGACATCAAAACCTAAAATAAAACTCCAGAAAGGTGTACAATATGGGACCTTTAAAGCTCCGTCTGTCAGACGTTCATTGAGCCGAATGTCTTGAGAAATGAGAAACGTCTCGTTCTGTTCTCGCTGCCTGCTCGCTCTGTTCAAGGACGAATCTCGATTCTCATGCTTAATCTCACATATATCAAGTCCCTCTGGAGCTGCACCAAAACTTCACTTTACTAATGAAACCAGGCCGGTTGATTTTTGGTTACTGTTGCTCGCTCAGACACGCTTTACAGGACGTCCATAAGTTGTGGTAAAAATATATGGATATTGTTCATAAGTGGGCTAGAATGACGTCTTTAATCTGTCATCTGAACAGAGACAACCATGGCAAATGATTACTGTATTTATATACCATGATATTTACTTGTTTCTCTGAGCTACCATGGTACATGTCCAAGAAACCTTCAATACTAATAAGCCTGAGTCATCTTAATAAACTCACTTTACCAACCCGCCCAAATGATCTCAGGTGTGGACTTCATGTCTGTGCCAGAAAGGTGCAGCCTGACCTGAACTCAAAGAAACCTGACGGCACTTTTTCTAGAAAGTACCTTGCTATTATCAGGCTTTTGGACATGCATCATGGTAAGTCTTCTGCAAAGATCCTTGGAGTACCACAATAAATACTAGGGTATATAAATAGCATCTTAGTTCCTGCAAAAATGATCATTCTGGCTTTATTTATTAACCCTCGTAAAGTCTGTTTTAAAATGTTTGTCATTTGTCTGCAGGACATTCCAGAAAATCCAGCTAGTTTTAAATGGTTTCTAGCTGGTTAGAGATGGTTATTAGTTGGTTTAGGCATGTTATTTATATAGTAGTGTACTATTCATTAATGTTTTAAACTAGCTTTTATTTTTATATTTTCAGTTTTCATTTTAATTTGCTATTGTAGTATTTATTCATGTTTTGAATTAGCTTTTATTTTTATATTTTCAGTTTTTGTTTTGATTTTAGTTCATTAAAATGTTTGTTTTCATTTAGGTTTTAGTCATTTAGTCATTTTTATTTATTTATTTATTTAGGTTTTTAGATATCTGTAATTTATTTCATTTCAGTTTGCTGCTAAGGCAAGATTTACTTTAAGTTTTCATGTATAGACAATATTTATTTTTGTTTTATTTATATACTAGTGTACTATTTATTAATATATTGAATTAGCTTTTATTTTTATATTTTCAGCTTTTGTTTTAATTTGTTAGTGTAGTAAATTATGAATATTTCGAAGTAGCTTTTATTTTTGTATTTTTAGTTTATTTTAAATTTTGTTCATTAAAATGTTAAATTTAGTTTAGGTTTTAGTAATTTTGGTATGTGCCTTTGTCATTCATTCATTCATTCATTCATTTTTAGATATCTGTAATTTATTTTATTTCAGTTCAAGTACTTCAACCTAAATGTATTTATTTCAGTTTGCTGCTAAGGAAAGATTTCTAACTTTCATTTACATTTTTTTTTAACTTTAAGTTTTTCATCTATAGTCAATATTTATGTTCATCAATATTTATGTTTTGTTTAATTTCAGCTTTATTTCAAATACCAAAAAATAAACTTGAAATAAATAATTGTCAAATTAAAATGAATACATTTATTATAAAACAAAAATATTAAAATAAAACAAAATATTTTTTTGTTAACATGAGACTACTGTGAACATGCAAATGTGTTGTTAAATTATTAAAATATTAACTTAAAATCTCAGGTGAAGCTTTCAAAACTGGTACGATTTTCTTTCTTTTGTTAAAAGATATTTTGCAAAATGTATTATTTTTTTTTTAGTGGGTTCCAACGGTGATTGAACCCAACATTCATCAAAATATGTGCCCCTGGACCACAAAACCAGTCATAAGGGTCAATTTTTTTGAAATTGCATATTTGGCTGAGATGCAACTATTTGAAAATCTGGAATCTGAGGGTGCAAAAAAATCAAAATATAGAGAAAATCGCCTTTAAAGTTGTCCAAATGAAGTTCTTAGCAATGCATATTACTAATCAAAAATTAAGTTTTGATATTTACGGTAGGAAATTTACAAAATATCTTCACGGAGCATGATCTTTACTTAATATCATGATTTTTGTCATAAAAGAAAAATGGATAATTTTGACCCATACAATGTATTGTTGGCTATTGCTACAAATATACCTGTGTTACTTATGACTGCTTTTGTGCTCCAGGGTCACATATCTTCTTCAGCGTTCACACGTTTCTGTTTTGGATGAACTGTCTCTTTAACTCCAGTGTTAGGATGCAAATTGTCCAGTGTTTGCGATTCTAATCATGCGAAAGAGCCTGAATTCACATGCTCACACTCACTTGAGCGTAGCTGTGAGATACTTGGAGATCTGACGGTCTCAGTTTACTGTAATCTTATCGCTCTGTAAGAGCTTCGCACTGACATACTCCTGTGAAGGGTTTCTGTCAGCCTCAGTCTTGCTGATTTGATGAACTCATAACTCACGAGCTGATGGCGAGGTGCGGAGAGACGAGAGCGTACGGCGCTGTCATCGTAACTCTGATGGATAAATGAGTCCCACAGAAGGACGCATGCACCTCGAGTAGTGTCCGTTTTTCCCCTCGTAAAGACAAAGGTGTCTTGTAGGGTGTGTGGAGTGGGAGTGAAGGGTGAGCGAGGTAATGAGAAGACTAAATCAGCTGACGCAGGTGTTTAGTCTCAAAGCCAAGGACAAATTGAACCAGCAACATCAACAACTCACGTAATTACATCGCATGGCTGTTCTGAGCCTCGATTTCCGTTCTCCCTTGCAGAAAGGTGAGCTGGAGAAAGGAGGTTTATTTTGTTCTCTCTCTGGCTGAAAGAGCCATTTAGAGACGTTAAGCTCAACAATTCAATGAGCTTCAATGTGGTGCCCTACTCTTTTGTAGCTGCTTTATGCGTTTCAAAGGAAGGGTGTGGTGGGACGTATATGTCATGACGTAGCTGAAACGTTGGTTTTGGCACCGTTGGGTTGATTCTTGGAGACCCAGCATTGTTAAAGAGCACCGTCTTTTCTTGCGTGAAATGCGGCCTTTGTGTTGGCTGAGGTCCATTCAATCAGTTACTCGCAGGTAACAAAGCAGACCACCCACCGCTGCCTCCGTTTTACACTTGGCCTTCTTCAGACGTCGGGTGAAATCAGAAAGACTGCATTCATTTGTGACCCTGGAGCACAAAACCAGTCTTAATTCGCTGGGGTATATTTGCAGCAATAGCCAAAAATACATTGTATGGGTCAAGATCATCGGTTTTTCTTTTATGCCAAAAATCATTAGGATATTAAGTAAATATCATGTTCCATGAAGATAGTTTGTAAATTTCCTACCGTAAATATATCAAAACTTAACTTAATTTTTGATTAGTAATATGCATTGCTAAGAACTTCATTTGGACAACTTTAAAGGCGATTTTAAAGTTTAAGGCAAGATTCCAGATTTTCAAATAATTGTATCTCAGCCAAATATTGTCCTATCCTAACAAACCATACATCAATGGAAAGAGTATTTATTTAGCTTTCAGATGCTGTATAAATCTTAATTTAAAAAAAATTGACCCTTATGACTGGTTTTGTGCTCCAGGGTCTCATATTATCCATTGGGAGTTGATACATAAAACACTAAATGCTTTACAATAGTACTTTCTCCAGGCTTCTGAGGATGAAGAAGCCCACCTGAAGCTATCGCTAGAGTTCTCCTTGATGCAATGTGTTGATATCTGTCTGTTTTTGTCTTTTTAGCACTGGTTATGGTGAATGTCTCCTGGACGAGCCTTCGAGGAGGACGTATAACCTTCCCAACCAGCTTCCAGGTCAACTCTACAATGCCAACCGGCAGTGTGAACTCATGTTCGGCCCCGGCTCCCAAGTCTGTCCGTTTATGGTACGACATCTAAATCTACTTCCACAAAGCATTAGCTATGTTTCCGTCACCCTGTTTTAATGTGCATTTTGAAGTATCGCTTGAGAAATGAGTGATGGAAATCGCCAAATTTCGATATATTCAAATATACCTTAATTCTCAAAAAAAAAAATTATGCTCGCTTGAGGTAGGTTTTGTTTTGTGCGAAAAAGGGTTAATGCGAATAATGGGAGATGGAAATGCATTTGCCGAATAAATTCCTCCAAGCACATCAAAAAAGTCATGTGATTTGCATGATGGGACGGCAAATCCTGACTAACCAGCGGACCGATCTCGTTCACAGCATCTGAAATGTTGTTTTGGTCGTTCTGAAATGCCTGAGCAAAGTCTGTCATCAAAGTATTTCTGTATAATTGTCTGCGTTCCCAAACAGCAGCATCCGCCTCCGAAAGCAATGACTGCATTTATTGTGTTTCGTCTGCTCGCTCTGAGGCGCAAGTCATTTATTACATATGAAAATTACTATATTCAGTGGCTTCTCTTACTTTTCTTAGTGATATTTAGTGCCAGTTTATCAGGAAGTGACGATTTTGTTCTCTTTGACTCGTTGGATGGAAGTGGTGCTTTTTCGCAAATGTTTTATGCGACATTAGAATTTTGCGCACAAGTTAAATTCGCAACTTTGGATGGAAACCCGGCCATTGACAGTGGATCCCGAATGTCTCAGTGGGGATGTCACACCTTAAAGGGGTCATGAACTGCCTCTGTTTTTTATTTTGTACTATTCTCTGAGGTCCATTTATAATGTTATCAAGATTTTTACATAAAAAATATCATAATTTAGAAGTAATAGCCCTCTCATCAGAACGCTCTGTTTGAATAGGCGTGGAGGATTGTAGGTGAAAAACGCATAAATAACTCAATACATATCAAACGATCTGTTTAACAGAGAAAGCAATAGTGATTACGTAATGAAAACAGTTACTCACACTTATGTGTTGCGACTTGACTGTCAGATCCAATATAGTTGCACAGCATTGTCTTTTAGTATCTTTTTGAAAATCCAATGTCGAATTAAACGAATCCGCAGTAAAATGAAGTGAACAAAAGATAGAGTTCTTACTGACTCATTAAAAATAAAGTTCATTCACTCTTTCCTAACGTTGTGATCATAAGGAAGGCAATGCAAACACTGTTTTTCCACAGCATCTCGTTGTCTTCAGAGCATCTTTATCGTTTGGTTTCTGCGTAGACCTGCGCATTCGCCTCTCTCGTAAACACTAGGGTACATGCACGAATCGGTGGGCGGGGCTAAACAGGCAGTGATGTCGATCATCTTCTGCGGAGGCGGTGCTTATCCACACTATTACATCATAGAGTAGAACATTCCACAAGCTGTCATTTTGGCAGACTGCCTTCAATATAAGCTGTTTTTAGACTAACGATCAAGGGAATTTTGGTTTCTTCGTTTATGACCCCTTTAAAGGGGACATCAAGTGCATTTGCATATAATGTGTGTTAGCAGTGTGTGGACACAACCACCCTAAAATGATAAAAATCTATTTACTCCCTAAAAAACCTAAATTATCAAGCCCCAATTATCAAGCCGTTTTGATTTTCTGAGCAGCATGACATCATACTCCTCAGGCCCCGCCCACAGCCATTGACGGACTGTCCCATATTAGCATATCATTAGCATATAAGAGTCTTTGTTTTCTCCTGACATCAAAACCACTGAGGAATACAGTGGGTTAGTTTTGTTTTTGATGGTAATGTGGCACCGAATACACACACAAAAAAATGGAAGAGAGGGGCAGGATGAACAGTAGCTCATTATCATTTAAAGAGACATGCACTGAAACGGGTCATTGTGAACAAAGCTAACGGTAAAAAAAGGGTGTTGTTTTACATGACCATTGAGGAATTTTAACCAAAGTGCATTGCAGACATTTCATAAAGGCCCTAAAGAATCATACCAACTTGTGGAAAACAGGCATTCAATGTCCCCTTAACGACTTTAACGAGAGATCTTAAAACAAGGTTCCTTTGTACATTGGTCCATCATCGTTTTGGGAGGCTGTTTAGTCATTTACCTAGTGCATACCAGACTGTCTTTAGGGAACCCAACTGTTTCTTTAACCTCCTGTTCAGTTCTCCCATTGTTCATCACTTCTTCTGGTCTCTGAGTTCTTGTAGTCTCAAGACTTGGTTAGCTGACCATCTTAATCCATTGTCCATACAAGCAACTTAAAGGGATAGTTCATTTAAAAATGAAAATTACCCCATGATTTACTCACCCTCAAGCCATCCATATATGACTTTGTTCTTTCAGACGAATACAATCGGAGTTATATATTAAATGAAATATATTAAAAATGAAATATATTAAAACATATCCTGGCTCTTCCAAGCTTTATAATAGCAGTGAATGGCTGTTGAGATTTTGAAGCTCAAAAAAGTGCATAAATCCATCATAAAAAGTGCTCCACACGGCTCCAGGGGGTTAAGGCCTTCTGAAGTGAATCAATGTGTTTGTGTAGGAAAAATATCCATATTTAAACCTTTATAAACTGTAATCTCTTGCTTCTCTAACTGTCGTATGTGCATTCATGAGAGAGTAGCATGTTCCAGCAAATGATGTAGGACGTAGGTGATATTATTCTTACATAAAATCATCGATTATCTGCAGAAGGAGCCATTTGGAGCACTTTTTATGATGGATGAATGCAGTTTATTGGACTTCAAAATCTCAACAACCATTCTCTGCTATTATAAAGCTTGGAAGAGCCTGGACATTTTTTTTATATAACTCTGATTGTATTCATCTGAAAGAACAAAGTCATATACAACTAGGATGGTTTAAGGGTGAATAAATCATGGGGTGATTTTCATTTTTGGGTGAACTATCCCTTTAACTGTATTTTAGATTGTACCCATGTCAAGAAAACTTTCGAGTACTTGGGAAGGGTTAAATTAACCAATGTTCAAGTCATTATTTATCCAGTTTTGACTGAAATGACTCTTGTCGATTGCAGAAACAGTGCAAGCGTCTCTGGTGCACCAGTGCGGAGGGCGACCATAAAGGATGTCGTACGCAGCACATGCCGCTCGCTGATGGGACCGAATGTGGCTATGGCATGGTAAGACACTTTCCCTACGCTTTCATGCCTGTGTTTTTGTCTGGCAGTCAGTCGTGCGTTAAACTGAAATGTCAAAGCTGATGAGGATGGTAATGTGAGCTTGCGTAGCTGGTTTCCTTCTTGTCCGTGACATTAGCTGCCTAAACACAGAGTCAGGTTCATTGAGGGGTATTTATTTAATCCCTCCAGTTCTTCATGAAATCCCAAAATAGTGTGTGTACATAAACAGAGGGGAGTCTGTAGTGTAATGGTATGTTCACACCAAAAGTGAAGCGAATATTTGCATTACGTTACTCGCTCTAGATTACTCGTGGGATATTTTTTGCGTCACTTGCACGAATAAAAACAATAAAAACCATTTTCTGATACAACCGTACGTGTCAAACTAGACACTTCGCCGATTGGCTAGCGCGACAACGCGTCATGCAAATTTTCAGCTTATGTTCACATTTTTCAACTTATGTGACAAAGGCGTCGCCTAATTTGCATCATTCACATCGCTGAATTCACGTCTGTTCGCATCTTTGCATTGACTTTGTATGTAGTCTACTTACGCTAATAATTAATTTCGCTTTTGGTGTGCACACACGTAAGTGTTGCGATGTTAACGTGTGCACACACCATAAGTGTTACGATGCCCTTCACTTGTTTTCTTTCCCTTCTCGGTTGCTATGCTAATTAGCCGCATTTAGTTCATTGCTACTCGATCTTTGAGAACTGAGATCCGAGGTGAAGTATCAAGCCTTTGAAACTGAACGCCACCCGCAGATCACCTTGTTGTGAACCCGTGACCCCCAAACCTCTTTACGACGTGGGTGAGTGGGTCACTGGTCAGGGAGTTTTAGAGAGTGTTGGGTTTAGACCAACACAAAAGACGCTGCAGAAGGAGGGTGTCCATTTTTCCTTCATTTTAACCTTTTAAGTAAATTGAAAGTTCTAGAACAAGGCTTTCTGAGTGAATCAAATGTTAACAGAGGTGGGCAGTATCTTAATCCAACCAAAACAACCGCAATCAGGCTAGTGGCTGGGAAAGCAGAAACCTTTCTCATTCTCATTAACCGTGGGACTGCCGTGCAGTACGTGAAGCCCTGCGGAGGAAGGAGAGCGAGCAGCGTTTGTTGGTTGTTCTCACGTCATCTGATTAAATCCACAAGGGCATGAAAGAGTTCATGTCAGTGTTAAGCTTCATTACTCATTAGTGGAACAGACCTCCCATTTTGACTAGCGCTTCACATCTATTAATGCTCTAGCATTATTCCTCCAGCTCTGGTGATTGTAATGGTTTATTAAAGCAGTGTTAGTTCAACTAAACATCCCTACATCAAGAACATAAATTGATTTATATGAAAAAAAAAATATTTGGGGAGGAATTATCTTGAGTTTCTCAACTGGTTTGGCTTCAGGAACCAGATTTTACATTAGATGCTGATCATTAGATAAATATATATATATATATATATATATATATATATATATATATTAGACATATATACGTATGCATGTATGTATGTATGTGTATATATATACACATATATACATACGTATGTATGTGTGTGTCTGTGTGTGTGTCTGTGTGTGTGTCTGTCTGTCTGTGTGTCTGTGTGTGTGTGTATGTATGTGTGTATGTATGTGTGTATGTATGTGTGTATGTATATGTGTATATATATATGTATATATATATATAGAGAGAGAGAGATTTATTGATATTTATTTATGCCTTGAGTTCTGCTGGTTTCATACTCTCAGCTGCCAATATTTCATCTCATAAAAACACACTCTAATTGGAACAAACCGTGTTTATATTTGTTTTAACTCATATTTAATGGCTGCTACCAAGTGACAGATGAATTTGAGCCAAAATACTTGCATGGCTTTTCAACAGAATACATTAAAATGTTTCTTAATTTTCATGTTTTTATTCTGCTGTCCAAACTCTTATATTGTATAATTGGTTAATTCAGAACTGAACTGGATTGTGACCCGTTAGTTTAGAAGTGCTGTTATGTATCATGCTGAGCGAAATAGTTACTGCATGACTCTTTACAAAAACAGGGACATAAAGGGTCTTTTTTCTTGGGCTTCTACCCCTCGTGGCCCCTGCACCTTTGTTTGTGGTGCTGAGTGCCTGGTGTCACCTCCTCATGGGGCCGTTTGAAGTGGCAGAAGTTGAAAGAAACACAGCTCTCGG
The DNA here is from genome assembly GCA_023376895.1 of Aspiorhynchus laticeps. Taxonomy (NCBI): domain Eukaryota; kingdom Metazoa; phylum Chordata; class Actinopteri; order Cypriniformes; family Cyprinidae; genus Aspiorhynchus; species Aspiorhynchus laticeps. The sequence continues at coordinate 38,707 of JALXFT010004595.1, read as the reverse complement.
TCTCAGCTCACCTGCCTGTCTCGAGCTCTTTAATGTGGGAAGGTCCTCACGAAGGCTTGTTCAAAATGTCTTTCTCTGTCTCTCTTCTCTCTTATTTATCTCCAAACGTCGGCTCGTTTGATCCCGTTTAAGCTTGTAAATGGACCACTATCTAAATAAACGCTGGTACTCATCAAACACATGAGCTCTAGTGGAGATGCAGAAGAGCAAAGTTAGGATCAGACCATAATTGCTTTGATTCTTTGAAGTTTCCCCCTCGTTCCCTCGGCCTCTCTCTGTCCTCGATTCCCTCTCCTCCCGTTCATCTTCTGTCTTGCAGGGCACTGGAGTGAGTAATGTGGTCACATGACCCCAGCGGCCTGTCTGTCATCCAGCTCAGTGAGTCCTGCGCTAACGAGGGCATCCCATCACTTGCCATCTATAAATACCAACACCTCCCTTTCTCGCTCCCTCCCTCCTTTGGAGAGAGAGCCCAGGCATGGGCCGCAGTCAATCCGGCTCCTGTCATCTCCAGGGCGAGCCGGCCTGCCATCCAGAAGCTCCTTTGAAGAGCCCTGCCGCAATGAATACGTGCTTGTGGGAGGGTTTCAGAAGCACGAGAACAAGGGGCGCACGGTGACCCTGTTGAGAAGACCACCAGCATATCTTGTGTTTTAGATCCTGGCGTCCCAATCAGGCTTCTTAACTTGCTCAGCTCAAAATTCTTTGGCTTTTAATTTACTGGTAAATTCAGGAGAACTGCAGGGAAAATTACCAGGGTGCTGGCTGTGACTTCAACCAGGAACTCGTTGGTTAATGGAGTCCATTTATTGGGACAGAATGGTTATATCCCAATATAGATGCTTGTAAGTGAAGTCATGAATCATAGTGAATCTTAACTTGCTTAAAGCTGCAGTCCGTAATTTGTTCTGGTTAAAAATTATCCAAAATCAATTTGTGAGAAAGTACATAACCAGCCAGTGTTCAAAACTATCTCCTTACTTTAGCCCGATTCACAACAGTTAGCTTATAATAATGTTTTCTAATTTGAGTGGTACTGGTAGGAATTAACAGGAAATTCGAGCATGCGGCCGCGTCATTACGTCACATCTGTAAACATAAAGAAGATGTCCCGGCTAGTAGGCTATATCACGTGTGAGGATCCTGCAGGTGGCAGGTCATTAATGGCATTTTCTCACAGTAGCTGGAATAATTAAACTTTTCATTTTGATGGCGGATTGTAATCCAGAAAGGTCCATCAGTGACAACTGGAGATTGACCCGTAGTCTACAGGTCACGCTAATACACCATAAATACATGTAGTCACGCAATGCTGATGTTGTTAACATTGAGAATAAAGTATAACAGTAATAATTATCTGCATGGTTTGATGTGATATGAGCTAAGCGATCGGTAGATTTAATCACCATTGGTAGTGTGATGTGTTGTAAAGCTTTTTTTCCTCAATTGGTCAGAACAAAAGTGGCAGATATGTTACTTACTTGTTCAGATGATATCCGGTGAAAATTCTTATCGTTCTTATCATGTGTGATTCCGAAGCACAGTATCCACACCAGTGAGGTGACTGACAGCCACACATCGAAACATTAGATTCATCCGCGCTGAGAAGCTGTGACGGTGCACAACCCACACAAAGAAGATAATTCTGCAAATAACTGCAATTGCAGGTTTCAAACAGAGATGGCGACAAAGAGGCAAAACTTACGGACTGCAGCTTTAACTAGCAAACTTCCATAATTTATTGGTGTACGCATGATATCTAAACTGTTCGTTTCATTAGGGGAACTGTGGGGAAAGTTGGCAGGTTGCTGTTGAGTGAAGTAGCTGGTTAAAGGATTAGTTCACTCCTGAATTAAAATTTCCTGATAATTTGCTCACCCACATGTCATCCAAGATGTTCATGTCTGTCTTTTGGAGGATTTTGAGGAAAACATTGCAGGATTTTTCTCCATGTAGTGGACTTCAATGGGGATCAACGGGTTGAAGGTCCAAATTGCAGTTTCAGTGCAGCTTCAAAGGACGATCCCAGCCGAGGAATAAGGGTCTTATCTAGCGAAACAACCGGTCATTTTCTAAAAAAATTTACAATTATATACTTTTTAACCACAAATGCTCATCTTGCAGTAGGTCGACCTCACACATTACATAATCATGTTGGAAAGGTGATGTAGGTGGAAGTACCGACCCAATGTTTACAAAGCGAACGTGCAGTTTTTCGCCCTACACTACCTTTGTGAACTGGAGTACACAGATGAAGAACTAACCATGTGTGACATTTCCAACGTGATTACGCAATGTGTGAAGTCGTGGATGCAGAGCTAGTGCAAGACGAGCATTTGTAGTTAAAAAGTATATAAACTTTTATTAATTTTTTTAGAAAAAGACCAGTTGTTTCGCTAGATAAGATCCTTGTTCTTTGGCTGGGATCGTGTCGAGCCCTTTGACGCTGCACTGAAACTGCAATCTGGACCTTCAACCTGTTGATCACCATTGAAGTCCACTATATGGAGAAAAATCCTGCAATGTTTTCCTCAAAAAACGTAATTTCTTTTCGACTGAAGAAACAAAGACATGAACATCTTGGATGACATGGGGGTGAGTAAATTATCAGGAAATTTTAATTCTGGAAGTGAACTAATCATTTAATAGAGTCCGGTTATTGAGACAGTATGGCAGTATCTCAATAAAGATGCTTGTAAATGAAATCAAATCACAATTGTGCTTGTATTCGGTTCTTCTTCCAATAATGTTTGGTGTCTAGAGGTGCAATAGACACTATTGTGTATCTAACTGGCTTCCGCTCACCAGAACCTTCAATCTGTCCTCGTCTCATTGGAGAATTTGTTTTAGATCCTAGCATCCCAATCAGACTTCTTAACTTGCCTAAATTGCCTGGTCAACTTGGTTTGTAATTTACTAGTAATCATACAATGACCAAACTGTTATTTTCAGCAGGGGACTGTATGGAGTGGCGACTATGCATTAAAACATGAACTAGCTGGTTAATAGAGTCGGTTTATTGGGACAGAATGGTAGTATTCCAATAAAGCTGCTTGTAAATGAAGTCAAATCATAATTGTGCTTGTATTCGGTTCCTCTTCAAATAAGCTTTATGTCTGGAGGTACAATAGTCACTATTGTGTGCCTAACCCGGCTCAGCAGAACCTTCAACCTGTCCTCGTCTCAGGCAGTTAGAGAAAAAGACTGAAGTCTTGTAAACATTGGAGAATTTGTTGGCCACGGCTCTCCGTCTTGGCTGCTGTTCCTGGCAGCTCGTTCCTCAATGTGGATCGCTTGTCACTTCTCCTGCTAATCTGCATGTGTTTCCAGCGAGACGTCTAGTTCTGTAACCGCAGCCCAGGATCTGATTTTCACGAATGAGTTGTTGTTGTGATTGCCAAGTAATCGAGGTAAAGGTGCGTTCATGCTTTTTTGCAGTTTGTCGAATGACTCGCGTAGTTCATTTCACCTCTATCAGGGCTCCAGACTGCGACCAAAAATATTAATTTGCGAGTGATATTTTTGCTGAAATCGCCACTGGCGACTATATAAATTTACATATTATGATTTCAAAATTTTCATGTACACTACCAGCCAAAAGTTTTTGAACAGTAAGATTATTAATATTTTTTAAAGAAGACTTTTCTGCTCACCAAGCCTGTACTTATTAGATCCAAAATACAGCAAAAGCAGTAATATTGTGAAATATTTTTTTACTATTTAAAATAACTGCTTTTTATTTGAATGCATTTTAAAATGTAATTTATTCCTGTGATCAAATCATTACTCCAGTCTTCAGTGTCATTTTAATATGCTGATTTGCTGTTCAAGATTTTTTTTTTTATTATTGTTATTATTATCAATATTTAAAACAGTTGAGTACATATTTTTCAGGATTCTTTGATAAATAGAAAGATCCACAGATCAGTGTTTATCTGAAATAAAAAGCTTTTGTAACACTATACACTATACCATTCAAAAGCTTGGAGTCAGGATTTGTTTTTTGTGGAATTATAGAAATTAATACTTTTATTTAGCAAAGATGCTTTAAATTGATCAAAAGTGATTATAAAGACATTTATAATGTTACAAAATATTTATTTTTCAGATATATGCTGTTCTTCTGAGCTTTTTATTCATCAAATAATCCTGAAAAAATTCTACTCAGCTGTTTTCAACAACAACAACAATAATAATAATATTAATTAATAATAATTAATAATAATAATATTTTTTGAGCAACAAATCAGAATATTAGAATGATTTCTGAAGGATCGTGTGATTGGAGTAATGATGCTAAAAATTCAACTTTGAAATCACAGGAATAGATTACTATTTAAAATATATTCAAATAGAAGACAGTTGTTTTAAATAGTAAAAATATTTCAGAATTTCACTGTTTTTGCTGTATTTTGGATCAAATAAATGCAGGTGAGCAGAAGAGACTTCTTTAAAAAAAACTCTTACTGATTAAAAACCTTTGTCTGGTAGTGTAATGCCTTTTTTCCTGATTGTTTTGCGATCACATCTTTTGTTATGTTAACGTAATAAACTGAGACGATGCATGTCAAAGTTTTATTGGAAAAACAGTCTTCATCTCTGCCGAACAGCAACGTTGACGGCACAAATGCTGAAGCGGCTCCAGTCGTGCAGCGTGAGAGAGATCGAAAATGACGTGTGAAATAAAAGTGCAGAAAGCAGTGTCTATTTCATGCACAACTTAAACAAACTACAACAGGTAAAGCTGTCAGCTGTGTGCACATTAACAATATCGTGAGCAATCCTCACTTATAATCGATACTAATATGACTTCTTGTTATCAAGATCTTTAGTCTATATGTGTTCTGTTAATGCGTGAACTTCATATTATTTGTAGCGCACTTGCCATCCAGTAATCGCAATAAGCTTTGTTAACTTTTAATAAACAAAGTAGGCTATCAGCTTTAAAATTCTGCCAAATTCATAACGAAATTCAAACAATAAATACATTTTTGGCACTCTTTAATGCAGCACGAGCGATCGCTTTAGAGCCTCAGTTCAAGCGGCATGTGAACTCTTTCTCTTTACTACTATAGTATGAAATAAACATGAATGAACATCAGAAGGTATATTATAAGATACAGTACAACTTACTGAAATGTCTCATGTTAATCGCTCATTTATTGTTTCAAACGGTGGAAAACATTTAGACAATACCACATAACAATATTTACCTCAGAATAACCATTTGGCGTCCATAAGCTCATTAGTCAGTTAGAACAAAATAACTATAAAGAGGAGCATTTTGCTAAATATATGTGACCCCGGAGCACAAAAGCAGTCTTAAGTCGCTGGGGTATATTTGTAACAATAGCTAAAAATACATTGTATGTGTCAAAATTATCAATTTTTCTTTTATGCCAAAAATCATTAGGATATTAAGTAAAGATCATGTTCTATGAAGATATTTTGTAAATTTACTACCGTAAATATATCAAAACTTAATTTTTGATTAGTAATATGCATTGCTAAGAACTTAATTTGGACAACTTTAAAGATGATTTTCTCAATATTTAGATTTTTTTGCACCCTCAGATTCCAGATATTCAAATAGTTGTATCTCAGCCAAATATTGTCCGATCATAACAAACCATACATCAATTGAAATATTATTTATTCAGCTTTCAGATGATGTATAAATATCAATTTCGAAAAATTGACTCTTAAGACTGGTTTTGTGCTCCAGGGTCACATATGTGCTATATTGCATATTCATATTTAACCAGGTACTTAACCTGTTGTCTACATAAGAAAGAAAGCAAGGAGCTAAAGATAAAATTCAACACCTATAATATAATTTCATGTTACTAATGAATAAAAAACAGATGGGATGTGTGCAAGACATATGACAGCATTTATATGATGCATTAAAGAGGAGCCCAAACTACTCTCGATAGCCAAGTGATGTGATATTTTCACAGATTGTGTGTAATAAACAATTATTTGTGTCTGTTTAGTTCCTATTTTAAGTGAACCTTAAAATGCTGATGCTGTAAAAGGAGGGGGGGCATAAACACAATACAGTATGACTGAAATGTTAAAGTGTTAAAAAATTAAAATAAATTAAACATTTATTCTGTGGCACCTATAAAAAATAATCTGGCGTCTAAATTTGTTTCTTATAGAAGCCAATGGCTCCTTAATTGATTTTTTTTTTTTAGTCAGGAGCCGTGTTTATTTAACCAGGCAAGTCGATTAAAAACAGGTTAGTGTTGTAGTGAATCACAGACAAGCCTTTGTATGAGAAGTTATTTAGAAGAGTTTATTAAATATAATATGAAAGGTAGGTTGTTGTCATATTTTGAAGGACTCTCCAAGGAAACCTTTTGAAGATGCCATATTACCTGCACATGTGGTTTGCGGTGTGACATCTGTGTGCTCGTGTGTGTTTTGAGGATAAAAGTGTGTTTTTGAGGGCCGTGTACGAGTGCACCTCCTGTTCTGTGGGTTTGTTGTAGACGCTGAGGTCTGTCATTAAGATCTGACGGGGTTTACTTCAGCAGATCAGCTGTTCAGTTCACATCTCACGCTTTACATGTCATTTATCAACACGGAGAAGGCCATCGAGTGTCGTTTTGTTCATATAGATCTATTTTCTGGACTCTGATTGTACTTCTAATGCCAGACGAGCTTCTAAACCTGTTTTAAACTGCCTTAAATCTGACGCTAATGAATCAATTACTGGTTTAGCTTTAGAAGTAACCTTAAGACCAGAAAATACTGAAGAAAACAGACCATAGAAGAAGACTAATGATGCTACAGCGCTCCATGTGGTGATAATGAGAATGCAACACTTGTGTTTTGTTATTAAATGACTTCTGATTTATTCAATGAAAGCAGTGACCTGAAAACTCAGTGTTTGCAATCATGTATTTATTTATAAATGCTACTTATAATTATTTCTAATATTTAATTTCTATTTTTTTATGAGTGCAAGAGAATATTTGGTGGGAAATGATGTAGGACTGGACTTTATCAATCAAGATTTGTTCGGATCATAAAAAGTGGGCTGTGATATTATTGCACCAACAGCTGGTTAGTATTAATATTATTTTTTGTGCACTGATGAGTGTATGATTAAGCAAATGAACTTAACCGATGAATCGTGCTCAATAATACCAGGAGAGTAAAGAGTCAGTTTTGATGTGATGCTGATGTAAATCATGTGCGTGTGCTAATTGAACCCTTCTGTGAGTGCCGTGACCTTTGACCCTGAGCTGTGAGAAGTTCTGCCTGTAAGGTGATGTGTTTTGTCAAAATGAGAGGGGTCGAGAACGAGAGGTGTTTTTGCTCTGTCATTCCTGTGCTGATGGATGTGTTTCACCACAGCGTTCACACAGTTACAGAGAGCAGCTTCACAGAGCAGATGACAGCTTTATGTTCCTTTTTTATTTTATTTAATTTTATTCTATTCTATTCTATATTCTATTTTATTCTATTCTATTTTATTCTATTCTATTCTATTATATTATATTCTATTCTATTATTTGATTTTCCACGCAGAACATTCACAGAGCAGATAGACCAGCATTTTCTGCTGCACCTGACAGTTTCATATTTATTTATGGCCCACAGTTTTTTTATTTTTTATTTTGTTTTGCTTTATTTATTTATTTTATTTATTTTAGTTAGTTAGTTAGTTAGTTTATTATTTTAACCATACAGCACCCTAACACAACAGATGAATCAATGTTTCTGCTGCTTTTTATTTATTTATTTATTATAACTAACCCACAGTTGTTGCCGAAATTATTTTTAGTTTATATTTGCTATTATTTAATTATTTTATTAACCACACAGCAGAAGGGCCAGCATTTTTTTTTTTTTTTTTGCTGCTTCATTCATTCATTCCATTCATATTACATATTTTATTTTTATTATATATTATATACACTGTATCACAGTTGTGGCATAAATTATTTTATTTTATTTTAATCATACAGCACATTCACACAGCAGATGGATGGTTTCTGCTGCTTCTGACATGTCTATATTTCATATATTTCCTTAAATGCCTATACAAGATGTGCTAGAGTGTTTCCTAGCTGTGGATTCCCAGCGGATTTGTTGGTGTTTATTAAATGAGTGTGTGTAGTGAGATGGTATGGGCACATTGTGTGTGTGTGTGTGTGTGTGTGTGTGTGTGTGTGTGTGTGTGTGTGAAAGTCACAAATCTAAAACACGTGTTGGCAGCAGCTGGGCTGGTTTTTCTCACTCGACCTTCAAATATCTCACTGCATTCTCAATTAAGAGCAAATCTTGACAAGCTCAGAGTCACCTCAGCTCTCTTCTCTCTCTCTCTCTCTCTCTCTCTCTCTCTCTCTCTCTCTCTCCTGTCTCTCTCTCTCTCTCTCTTGTCTCTCTCTCTGTCTCTCTCTCTCTCTCTCTCTCTCTCTCTCTCTCTCTCTCTCTCTCTCTCTCTCTGTCTCTCTGTGGGTCTCTCGCTCTCACTCTCACCTCACCTCAGCCTGTCTCTCTCTCTCTCTCTCTCTCTCTCTCTCTCTCTCCTCTCTCTCTCGCTCTCTCTCTCGCTCTCACCTCAGGCTGTTTCCACACCTTCATGAGTCTAATTGAAGGTCACGACAGGCCCAGATGCTTCTATTGGCAGAACAAACAGCCCATACATATGGCTTGTGTGTGTGTGTGCCCCTCCTTCACTTGTTCCTTTTCTCCTCGGAGCCTCTTTCAAGCTGCAGTTCTCTCCCACAGCACCTTTTCAAGCTAAACAAAGGCGCTGTAAACATGAAGATGGCAGCGGGGAGTGGAATGCCTTTAAGGCTTCAGACTTCAGACTCTGACAGCACTCGGGTCTCGCCGGTGGTCCGGGTCTATTCTGTACCGCCAGCACACACACATGGCCATTTACAATCTCTCACACACACACACACACACACATGGCCATTTACAATCTCTCTCTCACACACACACACACACACACACACTCACACACACACTCAAACAACCAACACCACACACACCCACTCGCGCACACACTCTCTCACACAAACACACAGGGAGTCTTGTGCTGCGTGTGTGTGTGTGTGGGTGTGCATGTGTGTGTTTTTGAGTGAGTGAGTGAGTGAGTGAGTGAGTGTGTGTGTGTGTGTGAGAGAGAGAGAGAGAGAGTGTGTGTGTGTGAGAGAGAGAGTGTGTGTGTGTGTGTGTGTGTGTGTGGTGTGTGTGTGTTGCACCCTGTGGTTCTCTGTGGCAGTGTATCCAGTTGCAGTGTGTGACTGGCAGCATCAGTTTGTGTTCGTTTATCTGTGGTCTGGAGTGTAAAATGTGTGTGTGATGCGCTGAAGCTGTTTCACTCCATATTTAGCTTTTTCTCAGAAACGTCCATCAGACAAACCACAATCACAGCAGACCTGCCTTCACATCCTTCTGTTTCTGACATTTAACTGGGAACACTTCAGAGACATAATGCAGATTTAACAGATGAAAAAGAGCTCATGGAAAAGATGGACATGTGTAAATAGGGTCAGAATATTAACTATGAAACATTAGACATCAGACACTGTGGCTGTACAGTAATGTACAGTATCGGATGGTAATACTGTAGTGATTACCATATTCATGTATTCTAACTGATAAACATATTCATGTACATATATACTATATCCATCCATCCATCCATTTATCCATCATCCTTCCATTTATCCATCCTTCCATCCATTCATCCATCCATCCACCCATCCATCCATTTATCCATCCATCCTTCCATCCATCCACCCATCCATCCATTTATCCATCCATCCATTTATCCATCCATCCATCCATCCATCATTTATCCACCCATCCATCCATCCATCCATCCATACATCCATCCATTTATCTATCCATCCATTTATCCATCCATCCATCCTTCCATCCATCCATCCTTCCATCCATCCACCCATCCATCCACCCATCCATCCATTTATCCCATCCATCCATCCATCCATCCATCCATCCATCCATCCATCCATCCATCCATCTATTTATCCACCATCCATCCATCCATCCATCCATCCATCCATCCATACATCCATCCATTTATCCATCCATCCATCCATCTATTTATCCACCCATCCATCCACCCATCATCCATCCATCCATCCAACCAACCATCCATCCAGAAAGAGAGAGATTCATTTATTATATATATATTTAATATTTTATGTTAATAATATAATTAATAATAAAGTTAATAATGTATGTAATTTCTGTTTTAATATATTGCAAGACATATATAAAAACATAATTCATATATCACAGTATACACACACACATTTAAAGAGATGTAAAAATATTTAATAATAATAATCGTAATTGATGTGTTTCATACAGCAGCTAACCGCTCAGTTAAGCTGTGTTTCCGTCCTGTGCTGGTTCTCCTGCAGTGAGGTGTATGGTGCTGGAGTGAGTGTGTGTTCATCATTAGCAGCAGTGAGTGTGTTTCTGATCAGGACTCGTGTGTGATGGCTGTGATTGTGGATTCCTGCTGGACGCTCTTGTGTGACGTGGCTATTATCAGAGGAAAGAGGAAGCCTGCAGTCAGAGATGAATATCACACACAGAGTTATGAATGAATGCAGCAGTCACCGGATCTCTGTTATTCTCACTCTAATTATGCTCCCTGTTTAGAGCCAGATTACTGTGTTACTGAGAGGAGACACAGATACTGTGGCTGTACCGCGGTACAGGGATGTACAGTATCCCAGGGTAATACTGTGATGAGCACTAGATTTATATTCTAATTCATTGCCATATTCATGTACTACAGTATTTGACATTTTCCTTGTAGATGCTTCAAAGAATACCATGATGCTACCATGGTACTATGTTCAAGATAGATAGGTTTAATTTAGAATATTATTTAAAAAAACAAAAAAAAAACAACAACATGATTTTACCATTTTACCAAGATAAATGATATATAAATGATATAACAATATTTGTTTTAATAATAATAAAATTAATAAATAAACAAGCTATATATATTTATTTAAAAATATTTAGATATTTAAATGTTTTAAAAAAATATTTCAATATTTATACATTTATATATGGGGGTGTTTATAAAAAAAAGATCTAAATATAAATAATTTATGTATTTATTTATTTAATACCGTTATTTTTCAACACCTATTGTAAATTCAAGGTTTTTTTTTGTCCATAGTCCATTTTTGGGACATTTACTATTGTGATACCATGTTTTTGCACTTTTGCCACTTTTTAAAAATATATAATTCATACTACTACTCAAAATATCATATGATTTTATCATATTTTATAATATTTTACATCATATTTTATGTAAAAAAAAAATATATCATATGATCAGTAAGTCATGGCAACTTGTGTTTTTACCTTAACTCATCAGAATATTTTTAGCAATTTCAACTTTTTTTTTATAAGTTATATGAGATTCAGCTCGATTCTTTTAAGTCAGTTTAATAAATAATAATAATAAGTTAAAATGACTTGTACAACCAGGTTGATTATACTTTAAAAACTGAAGGCAGTTAGAAATAGTTTTGCAGTGTACCGTAGTTTTTTCTCTTGCAAAAAGTACCATGATACTACCATGTTTTTGGCACAAAGCGTGTCATTGTAGTTTTGAAAGTACCTTGTAGTAACATACCATGACATTTGTGACCCTGGAGCACTAAACCAGTCATAAGGGTCAATTTTTTGAAATTGAGATTTATACATCATCTGAAAGCTGAATACATAATCGTTCCATTGATGTATGGTTTGTTATGATAGGACCATATTTGGCTGAGATGCAACTATTTGTAAATCTGGAATCTGAGGGAGCAAAAAAATCTAAATATTGAGAAAATCACCTTTAAAGTTGTTCAAATTAAGTTCTTAGCAATGCATATTACTAATCAAAAAATGAAGTTTTTACATTTACGGTAGGAAATTTACAAAATCATCTTCATGCAACATGATCTTTATCCAAAGTCGACGTACAAATGATTTTTGGCATAACAAGAAAGAAGCAATCATTTTGACCCATCAATGTATTGTTGTCTATTGCTACAAATATACCAGTGTTACTTATGACTGCTTTTGTGCTCCAGGCACATATGAATCTCAGTATTGTGGAGTGCATCAGTGTCTGTGATGAATGATGTGTGAGGGAACAGGTAGGCTGAGTGAATTTTATTTTTTTTTTTTTAAATAGAATAGGTAAGTTAGTATTAGTTAGTCAGGTGCTGGCGAAAAAGATGTGTCTTTAGATGTTTTTTGAAAATGGCTAAAGACTCAGCTGTTGGAATTGAGATCGGGAGGTCATTCCACCAGCTGGGCACAGTCCAGGAAAAGGTCCGTGAGAGTGATTTGGTACCTCTTTGGGATGGCACCACAAGGCGTCGTTCACTTGCAGAACACAAGCTTCTGGAGGGCACATAAGTTTGAACTAGCGAGTTTAGGTATATTGGTGCAGTGGCAGTTGTGGTCTTGTAGGCAAACATCAGTACCTTGAATTTGATGCGAGCGGCTATTGGTAGCCAGTGTAACCTGATGAAGAGAGGGGTAACGTGAGCTTTTTTTGGCTCATTAAAGACCACTCTGGCTGCTGCATTCTGGATCAGTTGCAGAGGCTTGATAGTACATGCGGGAAGGCCCGTCAAGAGAGCATTACAATAGTCCAGTCTGGAGAGAACAAGAGCTTGGACAAGGAGTTGTGCGGCTTGCTCTTGCAGGAAGGGACTAATCTTCCTAATGTTGTATAAGGCAAATCTGCAGGACCGGGCCGTTGTAGCAATATGGTCTGTGAAGCTTAACTGATCATCGATCACAACTCCAAGGTTCCTGGCAGTCCTGGAAGGAGTTATGGTTGATGAACCCAGCTGTATAGAGAAGTTGTGGTGAAGTGATGGGTTGCAGAGAACACAAGCAGTTCTGTCTTAGCAAGATTGAGCTGAAGGTGATGGTCCATCATCCAGCTAGAAATGTCACTCAGACAGGCTGCAATGCGAGCAGCTACCTTCAGATCATCTGGTTGGAATGAGAAGTAGAGTTGAGTGTCATCAGCATAGCAGTTTTTATATATTTACAGTAGGAAATTTACAAAATATCTTCATGGAACATGATCTTAACTTAATATCCTAATGATTTTTGGCATAAAAAAAAGATCTAAATATAAATAATTTATGTATTTATTTATTTAATACCGTTATTTTTCAACACCTATTGTAAATTCAAGGGTTTTTTTTGTCCATAGTCCATTTTTGGGACATTTACTATTGTGATACCATGTTTTTGCACTTTTGCCACTTTTTAAAAATATATAATTCATACTACTACTCAAAATATCATATGATTTTATCATATTTTATAATATTTTACATCATATTTTATGTAAAAAAAATATATATCATATGATCAGTAAGTCATGGCAACTTGTGTTTTTACCTTAACTCATCAGAATATTTTAAGCAATTTCAACTTTTTTTTTATAAGTTATATGAGATTCAACTTGATTCTAAGTCAGTTTAATAAATAATAATAATAAGTTAAAATGACTTGTACAACCAGGTTGATTATACTTTAAAAACTGAAGGCAGTTAGAAATAGTTTTGCAGTGTACCGTAGTTTTTTCTCTTGCAAAAAGTACCATGATACTACCATGTTTTTGGCACAAAGCGTGTCATTGTAGTTTTGAAAGTACCTTGTAGTAACATACCATGACATTTGTGACCCTGGAGCACTAAACCAGTCATAAGGGTCAATTTTTTGAAATTGAGATTTATACATCATCTGAAAGCTGAATACATAATCTTTCCATTGATGTATGGTTTGTTATGATCGGACAATATTTGTCCGAGATGCAACTATTTGTAAATCTGGAATCTGAGGGTGCAAAAAAATCTAAATATTGAGAAAATCATCTTTAAAGTTGTTCAAATGAAGTTCTTAGCAATGCATATTACTAATCAAAAATTAAGTTTTGATATATTTACGGTAGGAAATTTACAAAATATCTTCATGGAACATGATCTTAATGTCCTAATGATTTTTGGCATAAAAGAAAAATCTATCATTTTGACCCATGCAATGTATTGTTGTCTATTGCTACAAATATACCTGTGTTACTTATGACTGCTTTTGTGCTCCAGGGTCACATATGAATGTCAGTATTGTGGAGTGCATCAGTGTCTGTGATGAATGATGTGATGAGGGAACGCAGGAAGGGCTCTGGCAGTGAAGATGTGACTGTGAGAAGAGCGATACGGAGCCGGAGCGAGACTGTAATGAGCTCTGTCGCTCTTATCTGTGTGCTGGGGTTTGGTTATCGTGTCTGGTGCGCGTGTGTGAGACCGACGCCAGCCTGTCCTGCATTCCAGCGAGGGTTCGGTTACTGCCAGCGGGTCTGTGTCTGTCTGATGACGCCAAACACAGAGCATGTGCACTCTCAGATATTACTGTAATGAGCGAGTATTAATATCCATGATGCACTTCTGCAGCGTCTCAGTCATAATTCAGCATCACTGGTCCTCAGAGGACTGGAGATCTGAGCGAGCGCTTGATAGAGGCTTCACTGACACACAGTTTAATCCATGATATAATCCATGTGTGTGTGCAAAAAAAAAAAAAAAAAATAATATATATATATATTATATATATTATATATATGAGCTAGACAGAATGAAAATAAATGTATGAATTTATATGTATATATTTATACATTTATAAATTGTATTTTCTTTGTGTTTCAAATGTTTTTATTTGTTTAATATTTAATAATAATAATAATAAAATAGTAATTTGTTTTTCCATTTTATATATATATATAAGAGAGAGAGAGAGAGAGCAAAAACAATTTATTAAAAAAAACTAATAATTTATTTTTCATATATTTATGAATTTTCATATAATTTTTTTATAAATATGCATAATTGTAAATATATAATTTTTTTTGAAGCAGAGCGAAAATAAATATATGAATTTATATTTATTTATTTATACATTTATAAATTGTATTATCTTTAAATTTTCATAAAAAAAATATATTAAAAAAATATATATATATTTAATAATAGTAAAAATGATTACAATTAAAAATGTAAATAAATAAATAAATAATGTGTGTGTTTTTTAATACCAAGGTTTGTGGACAGTTAATGTCTGGACCCCTGATGATGTAATTTCTGATATAATGTGTTTGTGTGTTTTTAGCACTGCAGGCACGGCATGTGTGTGAATAAGGAGATGGACATGAAGCCGGTTCATGGTGAATGGGGCCCCTGGGGGCCCTACAGTGTGTGTTCCAGGACCTGTGGAGGAGGAACACGCAGCACAACCAGAGACTGCAATAAACCCGAGTAAGCACATCGACACACACACATGCACTGAGACTCAATAAGCCCTGATTTGATTTGATTTGATTTTTTTTTTCATTTCATCCCCAAAACAACAGCAAAACCAATCCACACACATTCTGCTTTAAAGAAAATAATGTTATAATTCAAAGAACTATTTACCCCAACATGTCATTAAAAGTATATAGGAAAAAAATAAGCTTAAATTTGATTTAAATATTTAGACAAAATATTTCTTTTTTTCTTTTAATGTTGGAGTGAAATATGATCTTTCTTTTGTCTTTTTGTCTTTTGTTCTTTGTTTCTTATTTAGTTATATAATATGATAATAAAATAGAAATTAAAACATAATTAAGAAACATAAAAATAAAATAGGCTTAAATTTTTTAGGTGAAATATATTTATATATTTTTTTTAAAGTGAAATATGATCTTAATGGCATTAAAAGTAGAATTCATTTTCTTTATACACATTTTTTCTTTGTTATTTTACATATGATTCAATATGATATTTATTCATCCCAACATGTCATTAATAGGTTTTAATTTCTTTAGGCAAAATATAATTTCTTAAATTTTTCTTTTAATTTTTAGTGTATGATCTTAAAGGCCATAAAAAGACATTTGTTTTATATATATATATATATATATATAATATTTATTTATTTATTTTTTAATTTAGTTATTAAGAAGTTTTTAAGTAATTAAGAAGTTTGACTTTCTGTAAATGTGCCCAGTCACATTGAATTGGTGAATTTTCGTATGAGATAATTTCTTCCTATCAAAAGGCTCTCATTGGAGGCTGGTTGTGTTCTCTCAGTGAGTGACAGCACAGATATGTTTGTGGTTCTCAGG
>JALXFT010004595.1:0-17500 GCA_023376895.1 Aspiorhynchus laticeps | reverse complement strand
ACTCTCTGGTGTTTCTCATCTCTTTCTCATCACTCTCTGGTGTTTCTCATCTCTTTCTCATCACTCTCTGGTGTTTCTCATCTCTTTCTCATCACTTCTGGTGTTTTCTCATCTCTTTCTCATCACTCTCTTTTCTCATCTCCTTTTTCTCTCTTTTCTCATCTCTTTCTCATCACTCTCTGGTGTTTCTCATCTCTTTCTCATCACTTTCTGGTGTTTCTCATCTCTTTCTCATCCTTCTCTGGTGTTTCTCATCTCTTTCCCTTCCTCTCTGGTGTTTCTCATCTCTTTCTCATCACTCTTGGTTTTGTCATCACTCTCTTTCTCATCACTCTCTTTTCATCACTCTCCGGTGTTTTCATCTCTTTTCATCACTCTCCTGTTTTCATCTCTTTCTCATCATCTCTTTGTCATCACTTTCTGGTGTTTCTCATCTCTTTCTCATCCTTCTTGGTGTTTCTCATCTCTTTCTCTTCTTCTCTGGTGTTTCTCATCTCTTTCTCATCCTCTCCGGTGTTTATCATCTCTTTCTCATCACTCTCTGGTGTTTTCATCTCTTTCCCTTCGCTCTCTGGTGTTTCTCATCTCTTTCTCATCACTCTCTGGTGTTTCTCATCTCTTTCTCATCCTCTCTGGTGTTTTCTCATCTCTTTCTTCGCTCTCTGGTGTTTCTCATCTCTTTCTCATCCTCTCCGGTGTTTCTCATCTCTTTCTCATCCTTCTCTGGTGTTTCTCATCTCTTTCTCATCACTCTCTGGTGTTTCTCATCTCTTTCTCATCCCTCTCTGGTGTTTCTCATCTCTTTCTCATCCTCTCTGGTGTTTCTCATCTCTTTCTCATCACTCTCTGGTGTTTCTCATCTCTTTCTCATCACTCTCTGGTGTTTCTCATCTCTTTCTCATCCCTCTCTGGTGTTTCTCATCTCTTTCTCATCACTCTCTGGTGTTTCTCATCTCTTTCTCATCACTCTCTGGTGTTTATCATCTCTTTCTCATTACTCTCCGGTGTTTCTCATCTCTTCTCTCATCACTCTCTGGTGTTTCTCATCTCTTTCCCTTCGCTCTCTGGTGTTTCTCATCTCTTTCTCATCACTCTCTGGTGTTTCTCATCTCTTTCTCATCCCTCTCTGGTGTTTCTCATCTCTTTCTCATCGCTCTCTGGTGTTTATCATCTCTTTCTCATCCTCTCTGGTGTTTCTCATCTCTTTCTCATCCTTCTCTGGTGTTTCTCATCTCTTTCTCATCACTCTCTGGTGTTTCTCATCTCTTTCTCATCACTCTCTGGTGTTTCTCATCTCTTTCTCATCACTCTCTGGTGTTTCTCATCTCTTTCTCATCACTCTCTGGTGTTTATCATCTCTTTCTCATCACTCTCCGGTGTTTCTCATCTCTTTCTCATCACTCTCTGGTGTTTATCATCTCTTTCTCATCACTCTCTGGTGTTTCTCATCTCTTTCTCATCACTCTCTGGTGTTTCTCATCTCTTTCTCATCACTCTCTGGTGTTTCTCATCTCTTTCTCATCCTTCTCTGGTGTTTATCATCTCTTTCTCATCACTCTCCGGCGTTTCTCATCTCTTTCTCATCACTCTCTGGTGTTTATCATCTCTTTCTCATCACTCTCCTGGTGTTTCTCATCTCTTTCTCATCACTCTCTCGGTGTTTCTCATCTCTTTCTCTTCGCTCTCTGGTGTTTCTCATCTCTTTCTCATCCTCTCCGGTGTTTATCATCTCTTTCTCATCACTCTCTGGTGTTTCTCATCTCTTTCTCATCACTCTCTCGGTGTTTATCATCTCTTTCTCATCACTCTCTGGTGTTTCTCATCTCTTTCTCATCACTCTCTGGTGTTTCTCATCTCTTTCTCATCACTCTCTGGTGTTTATCATCTCTTTCTCATCACTCTCTGTGTCATCACTCTCTGGTGTTTCTCATCTCTTTCTCATCACTCTCGGTGTTTCTCATCTCTTTCTCATCACTCTCTGGTGTTTCTCATCTCTTTCTGGTGTTTCTCATCTCTTTCTCATCCCTCTCCGGTGTTTCTCATTTCTTTCCCGTCGCTCTCCGGTGTTTCTCATCTCTTTCTCATCACTCTCCGGTGTTTCTCATCTCTTTCTCATCACTCTCCGGTGTTTCTCATCTCTTTCTCTCACTCTCGGTGTTTCTCATCTCTTTCTCGTCACTCTCTGGTGTTTCTCATCTCTTTCTCGTCACTCTCCGGTGTTTCTCATCTCTTTCTCGTCACTCTCTGGTGTTTCTCATCTCTTTCTCATCACTCTCTGGTGTTTCTCATCTCTTTCTCATCACTCTCGGTGTTTCTCACTCTCCGTTTCCCTTCCTCTCTGGTGTTTCTCATCTCTTTCTCATCACTCTCTGGTGTTTCTCATCTCTTTCTCATCACTCTCTGGTGTTTCTCATCTCTTTCTCATCCCTCTCTCGGTGTTTCTCATCTCTTTCTCATCCTCTCTTTTCATCCTCTCTGGTGTTTCTCATCTCTTTCTCATCACTCTCGGTGTTTCTCATCTCTTTCTCATCCTCTCTTGTCTCACTCTCTGGTGTTTCTCATCTCTTTCTCATCACTCTCTGGTGTTTCTCATCTCTTTCTCATCCTCTCTGGTGTTTCTCATCTCTTTCTCATCACAATCTGGTGTTTCTCATCTCTTTCTCATCACAATTCTGGTGTTTCTCATCTCTTTCTCATCACTTCTGGTGTTTCTCATCTCTTTCTCATCACTCTCTGGTGTTTCTCATCTCTTTCTCATCACTCTCTGGTGTTTCTCATCTCTTTCTCATCACTTCTGGTGTTTCTCATCTCTTTCTCATCACTCTCTGGTGTTTCTCATCTCTTTCTCATCACAATCTGGTGTTTCTCATCTCTTTCTCATCACAATCTGGTGTTTCTCATCTCTTTCTCATCACTCTCCAGTGTTTCTCATCTCTTTCTCATCACAATCTGGTGTTTCTTATCTTGTTCTCATCACTCTCTGGAGTTTCTCATTACTTTCTTGTATTTTTCAATCTTTTCTCATTGTTCTCTGAAGTTTCTCATCTCTTTCGCAATGTTTTCTGGCGTTTTCATTTCTTTCTCATGAACCTCTGGTGTTTCTCATCTTTTTTTCTCAACTAATCTAGTTCTTGTGTTGTAGGTTATAACGTTGTGGTTCGGATTCCTGCTGGCGCGACTAACATCGAGATAAAGCAGGTCAGCTACTCAGGATTGCCAGAAGATGATAACTACCTCGGTGAGTTAGTACAGATAACCAGACCAGATTACCCTGGTAATACCACAGCACTCCGATACGTGTTATATACACTGAATGACTGCCTTGTTTATATGCCATGATATTTACGTGGCACTCAAATGAAGAATCCCATGCTATTGCAATGGCACATGTCCAGAACAGCTGTGGTGTTACAATGGTGCTTCACCGTGACTCCTCCGGGAATTTAGGGTCACAGGGAGAGCAAACGCCGGATGATTGACAGACGCCGAGGTGCTAATGAAAGTGAGCGAGCATGTCCAGAACGTTTGTCTAGCTGTTCACACTCGAGTCAAAAGGCCAAATAAACACAAACACACACAGCTGATGAATGAGACGTGACCTGAGGTTCACTGTCCAGGTCTGGGCTCATATTCTCACCACTAAGAGTTCTCCTAACTAGCAGTGAAAGCTTTTAGATAAGAGTTTTCTCTTAAAACCTATTCACAAAGCTGCTGAGACAAACTTGTGCTGAGGAATAGAGAGAAGTCTTAAGCTCAGCGTAAGGGGGCGGGGTTTACCTCGTTGCTATGGGTGATGTCAGTGTGCTTAGTAACTATGCACACAGTGATTGGCTGATAGTCTCTGTCAGAGATTTATTCATAGAAATATTGTAGAGCGTGACATTATGTTGCCACATTCAAATAAAGATTTGTGTCACTAATTAAACAAGTATATGTTCAGCTAATTGTCAGCCTCTTACTTGTGTGCTTCTCGTAAACAATTAGCGGATATGTATATAAACAGCCTTTTAATTAACAGAGAATAATCACTGCTGATAGTAAGACATGCAAATGTAAAAGAAAACCAAACTGGACTCAAGCACATCTGTTATTTCTCGCCCAGCTGGTTAATGAAAACAAGGATATAATCAAAGGAGAATTTAAGGTTGGGATAACCTCCAAAACCAAAAGGTGATATCTTTATAAAAGCTCATGATCGTCACATGTTTCTAAAATGTTCACTTTCAGAGGCAGATTGCTGGAAACAGCTATTTTAGGATAGTTTGTATCTTATAGTGACTTATGAGTTCTCTTCACTAGCATTTCACAGATTTAAGAGCTAGTTTTAGCTCTAAAACACTTTGTGAAATACTCTTCGAGCAAACATTTAGGAGTCCTACGTTTAGGACAGACACCCATTATTTTTTAAGATTTTCTCCTGAATCGGTGAGTTATGAGCTACTTTTATCCTGAAGATGTTTTGTGAATACGGCCCTGATCTTTCTCATCTGCAGCTCTGTCTGACAGTCAGTCCATCTTCCTCCTGAACGGGAACTTCGTGGTGTCCATGTTTAAGAGGGAAATCACCTTTAAGGGAGCAGAGATCGAGTACAGCGGATCTAACACCACGGTTGAGCGGATCAACTGCACGCAGCGGATCGAGGAGGAGCTCGTGCTGCAGGCAAGTGAAGCCAATCTGAAGAAGCTTACAGTGAAGTGACACAAAACCCCAGCACAGTTTTAGACTAATGAGCTGTCAAGCATCACATGATGACAACAGAACCCAGTCAACCGGCTAGATATCTTATTGTGCATCAGCTTATTTTGTTATGCCTGGTTAGGGCACAGGGTGAAACCACACTGCAAGTTTTTATTCTAAGCTTTGTTTTCAGTAAAAATATAACTAATAGGTAAATTACCTAAGAATCCAAATTGTGTGAGAATTGTGTGAGAATAAGACCAGTATTATTTAGTTACTTTAGTATTATTTATTTACTTTTATAGTTTTTAATTCATATTTTGAATGAGTTTTTATTTTTAGATTTTCAGTTTTCATTTTAATTTTAGTTTTGGTATTTTGTTACATGCTTTTGTCATTTTTAGATTTTATATAAAAATCAAATATAATTAAAAAATAAAACATACATTTCTTTAAAAAAAATAATATTTTATGGTTTTGAAATATTGAAATATTTAGCTTTAATTTGTTTATTTATTTCAGTTTTAGTTATTTTAGTGCTTTCAACTTAAACTTAATTTCAGTTAGCTGGCAAAAAAAAAAATAGTTTTATTTAAGCTTTTTCAATTAATTAAACTGATTTTATATAAAAATAAAATGTAATTTTGTAAAACATATACATTGATTTTAGTTTTTGAGTTTTTTAATAATGCCTTTATATTTATTTATTTATGTTTAAGTCATTTTAGTGCTTCAACTTATTATTATTTAATTTAATTTAATTTAATGTAAGCTTTTTCAATTAATTAAACTGATTTTATATAAAAATAAAATGTAATTATGTAAAACATATACATTGATTTTAGTTTTTTTTTTTTTAATAATGGCTTTATTTTTATTTATTTCTGTTTAAGTCATTTTAGTGCTTCAACTTATTATTTATTAATTTAATTTAAATTTAATTTCAGTTAGTTGCCAAGGCAAAAAAAAATCATATAAAATATATATTTTATTTCAGCTTTATTCAATGAATAACCATGATTTCATACAAAAAATATTTTTATAATAAATTTTAGTTTTTTTTAATAATTTAAATATGTAGCTTACTTATTTTTATTTCAGTTTTAGTCATTATAGTGCTTCAGCTTAAACATTATTTCAGTTAGTTGACAAGGTAAAAAAGTTTGTTTTTTCATGTAATATTTTTATTTCAGCTTTATTACAATTAATTAAACTGATTTTTTTTTTTTTAAGTTAATAATACCAAGACTGAATAAGTCTTTATTCAGAGAATATGTCTTGATTTAAGAATGCTTAGATATGTTTTCCCGGAAAAAAGACACAAATGCTGCTAAATGAAATGATTAATAAAATGCTTCTGCAGTATAATAGCACAGAAATGTCCTGCTCTGAGGGAGATTTACAGGCTCTCTGTGTAATGAATCTCTTCTCGTCTCAGGTTCTGTGCGTGGGAAACCTGTATAATCCTGACGTCAGATATTCCTTCAGTATTCCCATCGAGGAGCAGAGAGAGCAGTTTGTGTGGGATCCGTCGGGCCCCTGGCAGGAGTGCAGCCGCTTGTGTCAAGGTGCCGCTTCTGTTTGGGCATTATGCCTGGTTTTCTGTCCTTAAACACCTTTATAGCTGAAATAAGTCACTTCCACGTCATCTGTGTGTGTGTGTGTCTGCAGGTGAGCGGCGGAGGAAGGCTGTGTGTGTTCGTAAGAGTGATCTTTTGGTGGTTTCGGAGCAGAGGTGTGAGGATCTACCTCGACCCGGAGGCACGACGGAGCCCTGCAATACTGACTGTGAACTCAGGTACAAGCACACGACGCCTCTCGTGTTTTATATTAGTAATACAGCAGTCCCATACTAGTGATGCAGCAAAAGCAAACACTGAATTGACTGACAATATTTTCATTTTAAATGTTTGATTTGATATTCAGTCTTTGTTTGGAGTAACTATTATTTTTCTAAGTGGTAACAAGTGTTCCCTTCAAATAGTGTCTCTACAAAAGCATCTTGGCTCCAATGGCACAAAATATTGTGTAATATTGTAAAAAAATATATATATATTTATATATATATATATATATATATTTTAATATTTTTATATTATATATATATATATATATATATATATTTTATATTTTTTTATTTTTTTATGTGCTTTTTTTATTATTTATTTGTTTATATTTTAAATATTTAATTTTCTTTTATTTTTATTTAAGTTTTTGTAATTTTAGTGCTTTAACTTAAAATTTATTTTATTTCAATAAGTTGCCACGTTATCGTTTCTCTTTTTTCTGTAATATTTTTATTTTGTTTTACTTAAGCTTTGTTTAAATTAATTAGCAGGATTTAAAATATTTAATTAGTTACTAATAACAACCCTGATGCACGTCACATCAGCTACTAATGTGAACTATTTTCCATCAATATCCTCCATCATTACCAGCTTTTACATTAAATATAGTTACATGTACAAACATTTCTAATGCATGCATTTTTTTAACACTATACATTTTTTGAAGTAACAAAAAAAAAAAAAAAGTTTATTACTTTTACAAGAATATACTACTTCGGTCTTTCCACTTCAAAATTTCACATTTAATACAATGTGTTACTTGCAGTTTTTTTGCAATTATTTGTGAAATTTACAGCAATTTCTCAGACAAAATTGTTTCCACACCAGTTTTTTTTTCAGTGCAGAAAATGCTCAGTTTCAAAGATTGTTACTGGATGTTAAAGCTCTCATTTCTGTTCTGTTGTTCACATTTTTAGCCAAGAAACCAAGGAAAGTGAATTGCATTTGCTGCCAAAACATTTTCATGAAATATTTGCATCTGTACACTATATTCAAGCTGCTATATTCAACTATATTTGCATAGAAACCTCAGACTGTCTTTTTCATGCGTATTTTAGTGCAGTTTCCACCCAGTTGCAGTTTGAAATTGTTAGGAAAGCAATTTGACTCAATTATAAGAAGTAAATCATCAACTTATATAATAAAGTGTATGGATTAGTGCTGTCAAACGATTAATCGTGATTAAATGCATCCAAAATAAAAGTGTTTGTTTACATAATATTTATGTGTTCAAAATATATACTGCATGTGTTTTGTTTATATATACATAATAAATATACACAGTACACACACATATATTATGTAAACAAAAACTTTTATTTTGGATGCGATTAATCGCAATTAATCGTTTGACAGCATTAGTATGGATATCTCGGTCATGAGCATTTTTTTGCAGAAAATGCAATTAAATGTCTTTGGTTTCTCAGCTAAAAATGTAAACACAACAGAAAAAACACTTAGCACTAAGCAGATGAGCTGAACAGTGGCATGTAACAGACTCTGTGTTGTAATGTTTTCTGTCCTCCTCAGGTGGCACGTGGCGGGCCGGAGCGACTGCTCCAGTAAATGCGGTCCGGGTTACCGTACGCTGGACGTGCTGTGCATGCGCTACAGTCAGAACAAGAGACTGAGCGAGCGCATGGAGGCCAGAGCCTGTGCAGACCTGTCCAAACCACAGACACGCGAGGGATGTCACGGTGACTGTTTGCTGAAGAGCTGGCAATACAGCGCCTGGACTCAGGTGACGCACCATACAGCTCAGAGCCTCCGTTATTCTTCAATAGCTCAATATATATATATATATATATATATATAGTCAAACCAGAAATTATTCAGACACTTTGACCTGACCATGTTTTTCTTAAGTGATTTTCTTTAATTGCTAATGTGATCTTTTTCCACCACAGACTGAACAAAATTAAGCATTGCTTGGTAATTGCAGCTAAATTGGTTTTATCTAATTGTGTTCTAAAATTTATCAGCTGACAGATATTCAACTTAATTCATTACATACCTTTCTATCAAAGTTATCTGACATTATCAAGATCAATTTGTTCTGACACAGTTTAACTCTGAGTATTTTATTACTATTTTCTAAACTATAGCGAATAAACAGTGATAATGTGAGAAATGTAGAAGGTGTCTGAATAACTGAATAAATTTTGGTTGGAGTATATATTTAAACGTGTGTGTGTGTGTGTGTATATATGTATATATGTGTATTATATATATGTAGTATATATGTATGTTATATATGTATGTATATAATGTATGTATATAATATATATATATATATATATATAATATAGTGTGATATATATATATATACATATACCCTATCATATAATAATATATATCAATATATGATATTAATAAATCTGATATATTTATATATGTATGTATATAAGTGATACTGATAGTGGATATATATAATACATCATATATGTTTTAAAATGTATAGTTTATGTATGTTTATTATTATTATATATATTATATATATTAAATAAATAAAATATCAATCATAATATCATAATTAATATTAAATAATTATGATAATAAATATATATATATATATGTATTTAATATATAATATATATATAAATATATGTATAAATAATATATATATATATAAAGTTAATAACTACATATATGATATGTTGTATAAAATATGATGATATATAAAAACTTCAGTAAAAATTTTAATTGGATATTATAATCTGCTTTTGTATATTAATGATACTATAGTAGGGAATCAACTCATATGTTTTAAAATATATAAAATGTTTTGAATTGATTAATAAATAAAACGAATCAACAATGCAATTTATATGTTAAAAATCTATGTATAAAACTATAGTGACTATGATATATGTAAAAAAACACTACAAAGTAAAAACTCAGAACATGGAATTAAGTAAAACTTGTACATATGTAAGTGAAACTATATTAATAAAACTAAGCAAAAATTCTTTAATGTATGTCTGTATTGTTTCTTGCAAAGATACTTTAGGAATCTATGAATGCATTTTAAACAATACTAAAATGCTTTTGAATTGAATAAATAAATAAAAACAGTGGCTTGTGACGATATGCTAATTATGTATGTAAAAACCAAGCGAATGTTATATGAACAAACCCCTCAGTAAAAACCTTCAGTTTATACATAGGAATGAATAACTTAACTTTGGTGTATTTCTGTGAAGTGGGAAACAATCATTTTAATAAAATGTTCCTTAATGATATGCTGTTGTAGCTGAAATCTATAGATGCAAATCGTAAATTGCAATAATAAAATTAGTGTGAATGATATAAACAAACCCCTCAGTAAAAACCTTCAGTTTATAGAGAGGAATAAAACTGTTAGGTTTGGTGTATGTAAGTAGCTGCTGAAGTGGAGAAACAAACTCATTTAGAAATCGGCTTAAAGATATGCGTTGTAATTGAAATCTATAGACGCAAATCGATAAAGTGCAATAATAAAATTAGTGTAAATGATATAAACAAACCCCTCAGTAAAAACCTTCAGAATATAAAGAGGAATAAAACTCTAAGTTTTGGTGTGTGTAAGTACTGCTGAAGTGGAGAAAAAACTCTTTAAAGATATGCATTGCAATTGAAATCTATAGACGCAAATCGATAAAGTGCAATAATAAAATTAGTGTGAATGATATAAACAAACCCCTCAGTAAAAACCTTCAGAATATGGAGAGGAATAAAAAATAATGTTTTGCCTGTAGTCTCTTGCCTGTAAATGGAGAAGTGAAGTAAATATATAAGGATTAGTAGATTTGCATATAATCATGTGCTGTTTTGTAATGCGATGTGATTGTGATTGCAGTGCTCGAAGAGCTGTGGACGCGGCGTCCGGACGCGGCAGGCGTACTGTATGAACAATCTGGGTCGCAGGCTGGTGGAGCGAGAGTGTAGCGAGCAGCAGAGAGTCCTGAGCGAACCCTGCAATGACGTGCCCTGTCCCGACTGGAGCGCCAGCGAATGGAGCGAGGTACTGACCACAGCTGATCTTCTGAAGCATCATGATGCCCTCATGCTGTTTTGATCTGGTGTTTCTCACAGTAGTACTGTATACTAGTCCAACACCAGGGTTATTATAGAGGAATAAAACTAAAACCATAAAAAACATTTTCGTTACTTGAAATCAAAAATGAACTGAAATAGTATAAAATATATATTGCCAAGGTGAGATTTCTCATTTTCAATTGGTTTAACTTGATATAACTAAATAAACTAAGACTATTAAGAATAAAAATGAATACTGTAATTTACAATATCTGTAATATAAAAAACTAATAAAAATGATAAAAACACACGACAAAATTACTGTAACTTTAAAATTAAAGTGAGAACAGAAAATGTTTTTAAAAAATCTAATTCAAAATATTAACAAAAACTATAATAGTCCATTAATGTTACTAAAATAATGCAGCAGATTAATCGCATCCAAAATAAAAGATTTTCTTTACATAGTATATTTGTGTGTACTGTGTATATTTATTGTGTATATATAAATACACACACATGCATGTATATTTTTTGAGATTTTTTTTTTATATATATTCAATGTATTTATGTATATTATAAATTATATGAATATAAATATATACGTGTAAATATTTTTTAAATACATACTCTGTGTTTGTATTTATATATACATAATAAATATACACAGTACACACACATATTATGTAAAGAAAACTTATTTTGGATGCGATTAATCGTGATTTGACAGCACTAAGCAGAATACGAAGTATACTGTTGTTTTCTAAAATCTTTTAATTTTCAAATGTAATGTAGAAAATGTAATCTCTAATTTGTCTGTATTTTCCTTGTTAAATATACATTGGGGAAAGTTTTTAACCAATCCTATAAATGCATTTTAAAGAATGCTAAAGTGTATCAAACTGAACTGAATCATTCAGAATTTGTGGAAAATTGCTTTTGAACTGAAATGTTAGTAACATGACTAAAACTAAATAAAGATTTATAAATAAAAATGAATAAGACACAAATAAACAAACTACTAAAAATGACAAAACAAACAAAAACACTAAAGCTAAACTAAAAAAACAAACTATGACTAAAAATGACTAATTACCAAAATTAGACAAATGACTAATAAAATCACTAATAAAAATGACAAAAACAGAACAAAATTACTAAAACTTTATCTAAAATTAAAGTGAAAACTTAAATTTAAACTTAAAACTTAAACTTAAAATTAACAAAAATATTTAAAATTAAATTTAAAAACTGTCAAAATATTAATTGTGATTAATCACATCCAAAATAAAAGTTTTTGTTTACATAATATGTGTGTGTACTGTGTATATTTATTATGTATATATAAATACACACATATACAGCATATATTTTGAAAATATTTACATGTATTTACATGTATATATTTATATATAAACGTAACATTTTTCTTAAACATATACATGCATGTGTGTGTATTTATATATACATAATAAATATACACAGTACACACACATATATTATGTAAACAAAAACTTTTATTTTGGATGTGATTAATTGTTTGACAGCACTAATTTTAGTTTCTCTCAATCCACAACAAATCCATTAAATGTAACTGTATTCAGAACAGAACCAGAATGAAAAATAGTATTAAAATACAAACATTAATTATAGCAGCATTTATTATAAACAATGTTCATTATAAACGCAAATCTGCAAATTTATTTAAAGTGAAACTGAAAACAGCAGCGTGTCGGAAATGTACTTGGTCTCTGAATCGACGCCAGTCTAAATATGTTTTGCATGCCTGACATCAATTGCATATATACAGTAAGTTGCATATACTGTATATACATGTGACTTACTTTAGCACAATCTGACTGACCCATCCCGACTAACCTACAGTGAATCTGTGCATCTGTTCACATCAGTGTCTGGTGACGTGCGGGAAGGGCGTCAGACACCGACAGGTGCTTTGCATTCTGGGAGATGAGAAGCTGAATGAGCAGCGCTGCGACACAAACACCAAACCCTCGGCGGTGGGCGGCTGTGAGCTTCCCGAATGTGCGTCCTGGCAGGTCGGAGCCTGGAGTCCGGTGAGAAACACACGCTTGGTTCCTCTGTCATGTCAGTTTTTGTCACCAGACGTTCTGAATGGGAATGATGGTGTTTTAGTGCACGGTGAGCTGCGGTCAGGGCTATCAGATGCGTGCGGTCAGGTGTGTGTCAGGAGCTTACGGTGAGACGGTGGACGACAGGGATTGTAACGCAGCCGCCAGACCTCGAGACAGTCAGGTGAACAAACACAATCACATGCTCCATCTGCACTGGTGCTCCAATTAACATTTTTAATGGTTTTAATGAAAGAAGTCGCTTCTGCTCACAAAGGCTGCATTTATTTGATCAAACGTACAGTAAAAATTGTGAAATATTATTACAATTTCAAATAGCTGTTTTCTGTGTGAATATATGTTAAAATGTAATTTATTCCTTTGATGTGCAGCTGAATTTTCAGCATCATTACTCCAGTCTTCAATGTCACATGATCTTCAGAAATCATTCTAAGATTCAAAATTTTGGGGTAAGATTTAAAAAAAGTTAAAAATGTATACTTTTATTTAGCAACGATGCATTAAATTGATCAAAAGTGACAGCAAAGACATTTATACCATTACAAAAGGTTTCTATTTCAAATAAATGCTGTTCTTTTGAACTTTCTATTCATCTGTGAATCCTGAAAAATAAAGTGTATCGCAGTTTCCACAAAAATATTGGGCAGCACAACTGTTTTCAACATTGATAATAATCATAAATGTTTCTTGAGCAGCAAATCAGCATATTATTATGATTTCTGAAGATCATGTGACACTGAAGACTGCAGTAATGATGCTGAAAATACAGCTTTGATCACAGAAATAAATTACAGTTTAACACATATTCACATAGAAAACAGCATGATTTTTACCTGTATTTTTGATCAAATAAATGCAGCCTTTGTGAGCAGGATTGACATTCTTTGTTTTTTAATTTTATAAATGTTAATGATTCCACAATTTTGATCAGCAGGGTATAATAACCAACATCATCTCTTACCTTTGAATCTGACGTGTGTCTGTCTGTCTGTCTGTCTGTCTGTCTGTCTGTCTGTCCTTGTCGTCATCTCTTCTGTGTGTGGTGTGTGTGTGTGTTGTTGTGTGTGTGTGTTGTCTGTCTGTCTGTCTGTCTGTCTGTCTGTCTGTCTGTCTGTCTGTCTGTCTGTCTCTCTCTGTCTCTCTCTGTCTTCTGTCTCTTCTGTCTCTCTCTCTGTCTGTCTCTCTCTCTGTCTGTCTCTCTGTCTGCCTGTGTGTCTGTGCATGTCTGTCTGTGTGTGTGTGTGTGTCTGTCTGCGTGTCTGCCTGTCTGCCTGTCTGTGTGTGTGTGTGTCTGTCTGTCTGTGTGTCTGTCTGTCTGCTGTGTGTCTGTTGTGTGTGTGTGTGTCTGTCTGTGCATGCCTGTCTGTCTGTCGTGTCTGTCTGTGTTGTGTGTGTAGGACTGTGAGTTGTCAGCTTGTCCTCGTGCAGCGTCAGTGTTTAACACACCCAGACCAGCAGAAGGGGGTCAGAGACACACACAGTGGAGATACGGCTCATGGACAAGCGTGAGTTACATTTCACATCAAATGATCTCATTTGACTCACTTGCGTTTGTTTTTATCTCTTCTAATGAACACCTGAGACAAAGTTGATTGTAGGGCTGCCCTTGACTAAATATTTTTAAGGTCGACTAGTCGTCATTCATTTTAAGCATTAGTCGACTTATTGCACGTTTATTATTTATTATTATATTATTATATAAATATAAGCAATTTAAATCATAATAGTGAGCCTTTAATTGCCTACATAGCCTAATAAGTGCTCAAGCGCATGCATAAAGCTTGCCGGCAGAAGTAATGATTATGAATGTGTCAGGGAAAAACAGTAAGGAGGCTGCATTAACATTTTAATAATTTATTGTTAAACTAGTGTTTTTTTTTTTTGTTCTCGGTTTAAGAGATGAATTCGGTGACACTGACTCGTCATCTCCACACCTGTATGCATGTTTCATACGGATTACATAATCTGAGAATATTTATTTTCCATTTGAATTGGTTCATTTGAAAGTAGGCATTTCACTCTCTATAGATATATTTTTTCATGTCTGTAAGGCAAGTATACACAGAGTTTCACGCTCAAGTTCACAGAGACCGAGACGGCAGAAAGTGCATCCTGTTTGCTTTCATTATTTTACAAAAGCGCAATGTTTTGTTGTTATCGTGAGTGCACACAAATAAACTTTATTCTTTACAGATTCGAAAGATGTATTACTCTTATCTGTATGAGGGAGTATTTTAAGAGCAAATGAGCCACATGCAGTGAATGCTACTGTTGAGCTTCCACACTCACTGAATAGCACACATTTTACTAGGTTAACATTAGATTGAGCGGCCATGTAATGTTGCTGCTACTAACATATTTCAGATGATAAGCCATATTTGAGTTTGATGAATGGATGAGCGCTGGATGTTTACATTTTTTTCTGCGACTAATAACATTTTGGTCGACCAAGCCTCTTCTCATCGACTATTAGGGGGCCGCTCTAGTTGATAGGACCTCCAGCTGTGTTTATGCGTTGTGTGTGTGTGTGTTTCAGTGCTCGGTGTCTTGCGGCGAGGGCCGGCGGGAGCGCTATGTCAGCTGTAGAGACACTCAGGGTGGTGTCGCTGAAGAGTCGTCCTGCGCTCATCTTCCTCATCCTCCAGACTCCTCCGTGTGTTTCAGTCCCTGCGGTCAGTGGAGGGAAGGAGAATGGACACCAGTGAGTCAAACACACTCGTTTCACAGTCCTGCATGGTCTACATAGAGAAGCATACACCACGCAAATGCACATTGCAAATGCTTGGTCCTGTTGTACATGCTTAACATGCGTTGATGTAGTCGAAAGAGTCTGTGTCATTAAACTAGATGCTTTTATTTAGTTAGCTTCTACAACCCCAAATCAGAAAAAGTTGGGACAGTATGGAAAACGCAAATAAAAAAAAGTAGGATTTCTAAATTTACTTTGACTTGTATTTCATTGCAGATAATATGAACACAAAATATTTCATGTTTTGTCTGGTCAACTTCATGTCATTTGTAAATATACATCCTTTCCTGTCATTCAGACCTGCAACACATTCCAAAAAAAGTTGGGACAGTAAAGCATTTACCACTTTGTAATGTTGCCATTCCTTTTCACAACACTTAAAAGACGTTTAGGGACTGAAGACACCAAGTGATGAAGTGTTTCAGGTGTAATTTTGTCCCATTCTTCCTGCAAACAAGTCTTAAGGTGGGCAACAGTACGGGGTCTTCGTTGTCGCATTTTGCGCTTCAAAATGCGCCACACATTCTCTATTGGAGACAGGTCGGGACTGCAGGCAGGCCAGTCAAGTACCCGTACCCTCTTCCTCCGCAGCCAGGACTTTGTAATGTGTGCAGAATGTGGTTTTGCATTGTCTTGTTGAAATATGCATGGACGTCCCTGGAAAAGATGTCTTCTTGAAGGCAGCATATTGTGCTCCAAAATCTCTATGTACTTTTCAGCATTAATGGTGCCATCACAGAAGTGCAAGTTACCTTTGCCAAGGGCACTGACACAACCCCATACCATGACAGACCCTGGCTTTTGGACTTGTTGCTGGTAACAGTCTGGATGATCCTTTTCTTCTTTGGTCCAGAGCACACGGCGTCCATTCCTCCCAAAAAATACCTGAAATACTGATTCATCTGACCACAGTACACGTTTCCACTGTGTGATGGTCCATCCCAGATGCCTCCGAGCCCAGAGAAGTCGACGGCGCTTCTGGACACTGTTAACATAGGGCTTCCTTTTGGCACAGTACAGTTTTAACTGGCATTTGTGGATGTAACTACGTATTGTGGTACTTGACAAAGGTTTGCCAAAGTAGTCCTGAGCCCATGTGGTGATATCGCTTATAGATGAATGACGATTCTTGATGCAGTGCCGCCTGAGGGATCGGAGATCACGGTTGTTCAGCTTAGGCTTGCGCCCTTGTCCTTTACGCACTGAAATTCCTCCAGATTCCTTGAATCTTTTAATTATGTTATGCACTGTTGAAGGTGAAATATCCAAATCTCTTCCTATCTTTCTTTGAGGAACATTGTTTTTAAACATTTCAATAATTTTCTCACGTATTTGTTGGCAAACTGGCGATCCTCGGCCCATCTTTGCTCCTAAAGGACTAGACCTTTCTTGGATGCTGCTTTTGTACCAAATCATAATTACAATCACCTGTTGACATCAACTGTTTCAAATCACATCATTATTTAACCAGTTTACCTCATTACTAGCCCTAAATTGCTCCTGTCCCAACTTTTTTGGAATGTGTTGCAGGTCTGAATGACAGGAAAGGATGTATATTTACAAATGACATGAAGTTGACCAGACAAAACATGAAATATTTTGTGTTCATATTGTCTGCAATGAAATACAAGTCAAAGTAAATTTAGAAATCACTACTTTCTTTTTTTATTTGCGTTTTCCATACTGTCCCAACTTTTTCTGATTTGGGGTTGTATAAATATGTAGAAAACTGTGTTATTTTATTAATATTTGTATTAGCCTTTAGTTTTGTATTTTCATATTTTAATTTTAATTTTAGTTTTAGTAATTTTATTGTTTTTGTCAATATTTTTTTCATCTTTCATTATATTTTATTTATTTTTAGTTAGTTTTTTTTTTTAGTTTTGTGTAGTGTTTCTGTCATTTAAGTTATTTTATTTTTAATAGTTTTATAAACTATCTTTATTTCAGTTAGTTGCCATGGCAACATTTTTTAAAAGTTTTTTTTTTAAGTTTAAGTTTTACATCTACTATTTATTTAATTTTATTTTTTTATTTTTTTAGGTATAGTTTTGTGTAATGTTTCTCATCAAGTTTCTTTTTCACTGTGATGTTTCTG
>JALXFT010004596.1:47500-96623 GCA_023376895.1 Aspiorhynchus laticeps | reverse complement strand
TCATTGGTGTTTGGTGATGAGTTTTTTTAGTGCATTTACAGTCACACCAGAGGTGTTAAACTGGGATTAGGACTTGGTTTTATGCAGACCAGTCAAGTTCTTCCACACTGACTCAATCAATCATTTTCTTTTTGAACCTTGTCTTATACACAGAGACATTGTCATGTTAGAATAGAAAAGAGTCCAAACTGTTGCTATAATATTAGAAGCACACAATTTCCTAGAATATCATTATATGCTTTAACATTAAGATTTGTACTCATAGAAATTACTAAAGTAGTCAAACCTGTTCATTAGAAGGGGGTGACCCAATACATTTGGCAATATAGTGTATATAAAGATATATTTACATAATCTGCATGCTTTTTTTGTACTAGTGATAAATGTATGGGTGCGTATGCATGTATGTGTTTGCTTGTATGAACAAAAAATCCTTTCTTGAATGAAAATCTGTTGCAACCCAGTGTCACATAAAAGACTTGTATATGTAATATAGTTGAATTTTCAAAGGTATGAACGTGTATCAATGATTTTTCTTTCTTTTTTTCTGTCTTTTTTTTTTCTTTAAATTCTGTTTACAAACTCACCAAACAACATTAAGGTAACAACTTACATTTTTTGAAAGCCATTTGTTTTCTGAAAAAAATGACACCTTGCACTCAAAAGATAGCATGTTCTGTTATAATTTTACAGTCAAATAAATAAAACCTGAAAATGACCTATTTTACCCTCGGTCTTAAAGGGTTAAAGTGCTTAAAAGATAGCTGTTCAAGATCAAACTTAATTTAAAGTCAGAATGAAATCAAAACTGATTTACTGTGTTTTATGGAAGTCATGTTTTTTTATCTGAAACATGCTGCAATTTATATTATGCAATTAACATTAATTAGCATTCAATCACTTGCTCAGCAATGGAAGTGAATGGGTGCCGTCAGAATAAGAATCCAAACGCTGATAAAAACATCACAGTAATCCACACCACTCCAGTCCATCAGTTAATGTCTTGAGAAGTGAAAAGCTACGTGTTTGTAAGAAACAAATCTTGTCATTAAGATGTTTCTAACTTCAAACCGTCCATAATAACACTTCTTCAAGTGATAATGTGCATCTCCTGTTGTCTCTCACATAAAAATCCAGCCACATATTGCTGTTTATCTGTGCAGATTTCTCTCCTGATTCAGACCAGAACACTTTTCACTGGAGGAAGCGTTATTATGGATTATGGACTCATATTTGACTTAAAAATGTCTTAATGCTGGATTTGTTTCAGCTTTTGTCTTCTCCAGATGTTAACTGTCATGACTGGAGTGTGTGGATTATTTGATTGTTTATGTTTAATCAGCAGTTTGGACTCTAATTCTGACGGCACCCATTCACTTCCATTGCTGAGACAGTGATGCAGTGACACATTTCTCCAGATCTGATGAAGAAATACACTTGGACAGCTTGAGTGTGAGCACATTTTCATGTTTGGCTGAACTATTCCGGTGGAGTGAGTGGAACTAAAATACATGTTTATAGTGTGATTCAGTTAAATATCCTGTTTCTCTTGGAAATGTGTTAGATTATGAAAATAAAATGCATTTCATGTTGACTTTAATCAGCTCTGTGAAATCATGAGGTCTGATGTAGTTTGCTATCACGAGCGAGTGATAAAAGCCTCTTTAGCCGTGACTTTCTCAAGGATTACTTGGCAGTGAAAAGTCTGATTTGTGTTCAGTCCTCATTAACACAGAATCAATCCCAGACTGATTATATTTGGCCGTGGCGAGCGTACGGGATCCTGCTGTCGCCGACACATGCTACGCATTATTCTGCTCAGATTACAGCAGGCTGGTTTCTTTTTCATAGCGTGTGCCGCATGATGCAGCGGATGTGATATTCAGGCCTCCCTGCCAGCTAGAATTGTGGGAAATAATCAACATGCCGCTTCGTTTGACTACTATGTCCATATGTTGAGTTGTGTGTTCATACTGTATGTGGCTTCCTGACTGTGTTTGATGGAGGATGTGGTGAGGTGAGGTCAAAGGTCACGCTACAGGTGGGTCAATATTGACAGAGTGACACAGTGAGGACAGTGAGACTGTGTGTGTGTGTGTTCAGACAGACGGAGGTGATCAAAGCGCAGGAGTTTGTTTGGAAGACTCACACTGTCTTCCTGCTCGAGGCTGAAAGAAAACATTAGAACAGCAGAAAACCAGATGTGTGCACACACACACACACACACTCTCACACACTCACTCACTCACTCACAAACAGTTTGTGAATATTAGAACAACTGCTCACAGATCTACAAGGGCTGGGGAAAGAGGGGGCTGTATTATTCCTTTCAAAAGAAGTAAGTTCAGTCAGTCTGTATTTTCAGTCAAAGCTGCAAGGGAATGGAACTCCATCCCATCAACAATTAGACGATTACATACTTTTGGCTCTTTTCAGTCTCATCTTAAAAAATGGTTACTGACAACTCAGCACTGTCAACATTAGTATTGTATTCTTGACAATAGACTTCATTGTACTAATTGCTCTTGACTATGTTGATCTCTCCTGTTGCTATCTTTCTCTTTCTCTCGCTCTTTCTCTTTCTCTCATGTTTACTTTGTTTTAGATAATTCACTTATATTTTGTATTTTAGTAGCGATTTTTCTGATTGTTTTTTTTTTGTTTTTTTTTGTAATTTGTATTTTTTTTTATCTTCTCTCTCCATATGATGTGTATATGTGTGATGCTTTGTCTTTGTTTTTAGGGTGACCTTTTAACATTCTGTCAAGGGTTTACAGATGAAAAATAGCCTTTTGGGCTAATTCTGGCACGTTTACAGTTATGTTTATTAATGTGCATTGCCCCTGTAAATAAATAAACTAAAAAAAAAACACACTCACTCACTCACACACACACACACACACACACTCACTAACACACACAATCAGTAACACACACATCACACTCACTCACACTCACTCACACTACACACACACACACACACACACACACACACACTCACTAACACACACAATCAGTAACACACACAACACACTCACACTCACTCACACTCACACTCACTCACACACACACACACACACACACACACCACCTCACACACTCTCTACACACCACCACACACTCTCTCACTCACACACACACACACACACACACACACACACACACTCCTCTCACACACACACAGCACACACACACACACACACACACACATACTCACTAACACACACACTCACACACACTCTCTCTCACACGCACACACACACACATACTCACTAACACTCACACACACTCTCTCTCACACACTCTCTCTCTACACACACACACACACACACACACACATACTCACTAACACACACACACACACTCACTCACTCACACACTCACTCACACACACACACACACTCTCTCTCTCTCATACGCACACACACATACTCACTCACACTCACTAACACACACACACACACACTCACTAACACACACACTCACTAACACACACACTCACTCACACACACACACACACACACACACACACACACTCACACACTCACTAACACACTCACACACTCACAAACACACTCACTAACACACACTCTCTCGCACACGCACATACTCAATAACATGCGCACACACCAGTGTTAATTTTGACAGCAAATTTTGATTTAGTTTTAGTCATAGTCTTTTGACTAAAATACCATTTAGTTTTAGTCATATTTTAGTCATTTGAATTGTTTTTAGTTTTAGTCTAGTTTTAGTCGACTAAATATCATAACATTTTAGTCGACTAAATCTACAGTAAATTTAGTCGGCTAAAATCTAATGGGTTTAGTTACAGTGCACTTAAGTATTTCTCTAAAATTTCCAAACTCATTATATAGGTTTGATATTAAGGTATTATCATGATAGACATCGATTTAACTGCAGTGACACACAACATGCCTTTATGTTAAAATGAAATAAAACCACTTCTCATAAAGAACAAGAACAAGGTCTTCTTTTTAATGAAATGCAAATGGTTATATAGGATAATTATCCATTCTTTATACCAACTTGTTTACCATATTCTTCATTCTTTCAAGCAGAAATATTTATTTCTATAAATAAATTGAAATGAACCTTTAGGGCTACTAAAGTTTTTCAGTCAAGAGCAGTGAGTGATTTTCTGTCTTTCTTCTGTTGCTTGATTAACCAATGACAGAGACAATAGCAACTTAATTAGACTACTATCCCTTTAAAACCGAACGCACAGCTGCAATGGATGCAATGTACTGATCACGTTCTGCCTACTGTTTACGTTCACTTAAGACATAATCACTGTGTTTATGTGAATGCTCGTCAACACGGCATCATTTCATGTGTAATTCTCCGCTCACGCGACGCATGAGAGTCTCTCTGTGTGTGTATGCTTCAGTGTCTGTGCTCAGAATCCAGTTCTCTCTTGCGTCGTCAGATTTATCCATATGTCTGCTCTTCTCTTTCTCCCACATATTGATATTTTTGAACGTTTTATGAGACGTGCAGCAAGTGTATATACCTTATGTCCTGCCGGTTCATATGTATGCATCTAACACTCCTAACTACACACTGCAGAACTATGTTCTGAATGAATATCGTCCCTCCCTGACATTTTCGTCTCGTTTTTATTCGTTGACGAATATGTCAATAGATTTTCGTCATAGTTTTTGTCATTCAAAAAGAGTTTCGTTCGTCATCGTCTCGTGTCGTCGTGAAAAAAATGTCGTTGACACAATTATGACGAAAATTATTCGTCAACGAAATTAACACTGGCACACACACACTACCACACACACACACACACACACACACACACACACACACACAACTCACTAACACACACTCACTAACACACACACTCACACGCACACACACGCACAACCACAACACCACACACACTCACTAACACACACTCTCTCTTGCACACGCACACACACACACACACACTCACTAACACACACACACTCACTCACACTAACACCTCACACTCACTAACACACACACGCACACACACCACCCACACACACACACACACACACTCACTAACACACACTCTCTCTCGCACACAGCACATACTCAATAACACGCACACACACACATACACACACCACACACCACATACACACCACACACACA
Source organism: Aspiorhynchus laticeps (assembly GCA_023376895.1). NCBI lineage: Eukaryota > Metazoa > Chordata > Actinopteri > Cypriniformes > Cyprinidae > Aspiorhynchus > Aspiorhynchus laticeps. The sequence goes on along the minus strand of JALXFT010004596.1, from coordinate 91,475 downwards.
CACACTCACTAACACACACACACACACTCACTAACACACACACTCACTAACACACTCACACACGCACACACACCACTACACACACACACACCACTCACTAACACACACTCTCTCTTGCACACGCACACACACACACACACACACACACACACACTAACACACACACACTCACTAACACACTCACACTCACTAACACACACACGCACACACACACATACACACACACACTCACATCAATAACATCACTCTCTCTTGCACACGCACATACTCAATAACATGCGCACACACACACTAACACACACACACTCACTAACACACACTTAAGTTTATATATTTTGATTTGTTTGCATCAGTATAACAGCACATTATAATGAAAAGCATTTAAAATGTTAAAAAAGGAAAAAATAAAATAACATTTTAAGTGATTTAAACCAATTGTTCAGTTTGGGTGAAAAAAAATGCAGCATTCACATTGTTGCTTTATTTCAATGCAAAATTCAATCAAAATAATCAATGCAAATACAAAAATAATCAATTATGTGATGGAAATATTAGCAATGGCTAATGGAGGTTTCTTTTGCGTTTGCCTGTTGTTTTTTTAGTTGTCTACTATTATATTTTATGATTTTGCATTTAGCAGACACTTTTATCAATATTTTTTTTTTTACAATAGATATTTTACTTTGTCTGAAATAAGATGCTTTAATTATAAAAATGAATTATTTGTTTTATTTAAATAGTGTTATTTTAGTATCAATGAGAGTTTTATTAATATTTTGAAATAATTTTTATTTTCTGTTTGTATTTTAAATAAATACATATGTCTGTATAGTTTTTTTATTAATCTTTATTTCAGTTTTAGGTTATTTTAGTACATCAAGTTAACGTAAATGGAAAAACAGCTAATATAAAATAAGTTTAGGGTTTTTTTTTTTATGTTAAGTGGCTTTTTTTTTAATTTATGGTTTTAGTTTTAGTTCACTATAATAACCCTGCTTCTGATATAGCCTGAGATGGCATTAAAATAGAATCAAATTACTTTGGATGTTAAAATAGGTTAATAAAATGAAGATGTGAGCTGCTGTATGAACTGATGCCATCATTGTTTGCTCTCTAATATCTCCTCAGCAGCTTTTCAGTGTAAAACTCTAATTAATTAATTAATTAATAAATAAATGTGCAGGAGCCGATGAGCCGTTTGTCTTTATGGAGTGGAAGCTCATTCTCCATTGAGTCACACTTGGATTTGGATCAAAAGGTTGGGAACGGTTGACCTTTAGGCTCAGTAAAGTGAAATATAACTCAAAAGCACATGAGGAGGCTGGTAAGCAGCAATCAAACCTGCTTCTAAAGGGCCACTATGGGACCAGAGGTCAAAGCTCACAGGCTGTGACACCTCTGTACCTCTTAACCATTGCCATGGTCAGTCCGTGTGTGTCGCCGTCCATTACGAGCCCCGTTTAATGACGCTGACGCTGGTTTAGAGGGGGATTGTGGGTAGTTAAACCGTACCTGAGGGTGACATCTGCATCAGAGAGTTCAGAAGAACCTCATCAGAGATCTGAGAGGGTTTCAGGGCCTCTTTTTCCTCTTGGTTTTGGCTTTACTGCTTCCTTTAATGATTTAAATGCTGCCTAATTAAGTGCGTCTCAACTGCAGCGTGAAGCGCATGCTTTAATGACTTCATGTGCTCAATTAAGAGCGTATGATGGAGCACTTCTCCCAGGAATCTTAACGAGCCCACGCTGGGAAGAGGTCAAACACTTTTTCTGATGCTCTGCTCAAAGTTTGTGGCTGATATCACTCACGTGTAACAGTTTGAGTGTGTGTTGTGCTCATTTACCAGTGAAGCTCAAGAAAACATGTCCAGGTCACGATTCACAGCAAGATCACATTATATTTGACAGAAAATTAGCATTTTAACATTATTTTCATGATAGTTAATCACCAAAATTCTCATTACTGTGATCCATCTCAATATTTTACTTTTACATATTTTTGTAATTCACATTTACTCTGAGTGGTGATTGTTATTAGATCGATTCTCATTACTGTAGTAGTGATTTTTACAGTTTTAACATTAAATTAATTTAAAAGAGCATAAATTGAAAGCATTAAAACAAGTATGACCATGCTGTATAAATACTTTTTTTTAAAGAATTATATTTTTATTTTATTTTATATATTTTTTTAATAATTTAAATGTATATTATATATAATTTTTATACATTTATGTTATATAATTTTGAAAAAATATATAAAATATTGCACTTATTTTTTCAGAAATCCATCTAAGAATTTTTTTTTGTAATTTGATTTATTCTCAATGGTGATTGTCATCAGATTGCTTCTCATAACTCATAAAGTTAAATTAATTTAAAATAGCATAAATTAAAAGCAGTTAAAACAAGTATGAACATGCTTTATACTTTTAGATTTTTGTTTTATTTGAATAAAAAAAAATGTTTATGTAAAATTTTTAAATATATTTAAATATATTTTTTTATATATATATATACATACACACACACACTTTTTTTGCATTATTCTTTTTCAGTAATACCCCGGGACATTTTCTTTTTTTAATTTTCATTTATTCTCAGTGGTGATTGTCATTGGATTGATTTTTCATTACTGTCATCAATAGTCTCAAGTCATTTTTACAGTATTGAGGGTAAAAATGATTTAAAATGGCATAAATGAAAGGTAATAAAAATGTATTTAACAAGCATACATTAAAAACAAGTATGACCATGCTGTATAAATACTTTTTGTTGTGTTTTTTTAATATATATTATTTATATATAATTTAAAAAAATTTTTTTTAATTTATAATTTCTTTTTTTGCCAATGAAAATTAAAGGTACATGTACTCTATTGTCATAAAAAAATCATAATGGACTTAAAACTTTTCTTTGAACAAAATAAAATAGTTTTTGGGTGAAATAACCTGCAGGTTTGCTTTAATTCTTGAGTGTGACTTTATGTCAGTTTGAGAGCATCTGATTGTCTTGCTGCTGTTTCCACAGATGATCTGATAGTAGGATTGTGTGCAAGTTACTGTCTTTGTTGTGAGTAAACCGTTACATTGTCACTAAACTGTCGGCACAAAACCCCACTCGACCTCGCTGACCGTGTGTGGTGTGTGTGGTGTGTGTGTGAGATGTGTGTGTGTGTGTGTGTGAGAGTGTGTGTGTGTGTGTGTGAGATGTGTGTGTGTGTGTGAGAGTGTGTGTGTAGTGTGTGGAGTGTGTGTGTGTGTAGATGTGTGTGTGAGAGTGTGTGTGTGAGAGTGTGTGTGTGAGGTGTGTGTGAGAGTGTGTGTGTGAGAGTGTGTGTGTGTGTGAGATGTGTGTGTGAGAGTGTGTGTGTGTGAGAGTGTGTGTGTGAGAGTGTGTAGGTGGTGTGTGTGAGAGTGTGTGTGTGTGAGGTAGTGTGTGTGTGTGTGTGATGAGTGTGTGTGTGTGGTGTGGAGTGAGTGTGTGTGAGAGTGTGTGTGTGTGTGAGAGTGTGTGTGTGGTGTGAGAGTGTGTGTGAGAGTGTGTGTGTGTGTGAGAGAGTGTGGTGTGTGTGAGTGGTGTGTGTGAGAGTGTGTGTGAGAGTGTGTGTGAGTGTGTGAGTGTAGAGTGTGTGTGAGTGTGTGTGAGGTGTGTGTGGGTGTAGTGTGTGTGTGTGAGTGGGAGTGTGTGGTGTGTGTGTGAGAGAGTGTGTGGTGTGTGTGTGAGTGTGAGTGTGTGAGAGATGTAGTGTGGTGTGTGAGAGAGTGAGTGTGTGTGGTGATGTGTGTGTGAGAGGTGTGTGTGTAGTGTGAGGTGTAGTGTGAGAGGAGTGTGTGTGAGTGTAGTGTGTGTGAGAGTGTGTGAGAGTGTGTGTGTGTGTGAGTGTAGAGAGATGTGTGTGAGAGTGTGTGGTGTGAGAGATGTAGAGTGTGTGTGTGTGTGAGTGGTGAGAGAGAGAGTGTGTGTGTGTGTGGTGTGTGAGGAGTGTAGAGAGTGTGTGTGTGTGTGTGAAAGGTGTGTGAGTGTGAGAGAGTGAGAGTGTGTGAGTGATGTGTGTGTGGTGTGATGTGGTGTGAGAGGTGTGTGTGTGTGTGTGGTGTGGTGAGGGTGTGTGTGTGTGTGAGTGTGAGAGAGAGTAGTGTGATGTGTGTGTGTGGTGTGAGAGAGATGTGTGAGGGTGTGTGTGTGTGAGTGTGTGTGTGTGAGTGTGAGAGAGATGTGTGTGTGTGTGTGTGAGTGTGTGCAGATGAGACACGTCATGTGTGCTTCTAGTGTCTATGAGCTCCTGTCGTGAGAACGGGGTGTGCTGTGTCGCTTTTGTTACAAGTCTGTCTGAGCAGAGATGTGCGTCTGTAAGTTAAAGTTGGATTTGCTGCATGTAGAAGTAAATGAAGTTGCTAATGAATTGGCTGTGTGATGCAGAAAATAAGTTTGCCAACACGTGTATTGTTGTGCAATTCTAGTGTCCTATAAAGCAGCTTCCTGCTCGTAACACCCGGGGTGCTGCTGTGTCCGGCCCTCTTTGTTCACATCAGCTCTGCTCCTGACGCCGGAGATGTGCCGTCTGTAGAGTTAAAGCTTCTGGACATCTCTGCATGCATCGCTAGACACGCTCAAATGAAGCTTGCTAATGAATATGAGCCCGAGTCGATGAGAAAAATAAGGTTTGCCAAGACAAACTGTGATATATGTTTGACTAAGTCTAGTGTGAAAGATTTAAAACTGCTTAAAGTCTTCAGAAGGTGATTTAGCTTCATGTAGAGATGCATAGTGATTGTTTGTTTGTATGATAAAGCCAACATTATTGATGAGTTTTTAGGAGATTGAACATCTCCTGAACTCCAAAGTCAAGTTTCATCTCAAGTATTACTTGGTTATTTCTGTTTAAGCTGAATTGAAGTCAGTGTTATTTCAATATAATTGAGATACTATTATAGCTTTTTGTTTGAATGAGATTTTTTTATATATATTTTAATTTTTATAATTCTAGTAAAAAGTTTCGTACATTTCTTGTGGTTTTTTTTGGTCATTTTTATTAGTTTTTTTAATGTTTATGTAGTTTTTTTTTTTAATAGCTATATATAGTTTTTAATGTCTGTGTAGTTTTTGTCATTTTTATTAGTTTTAGTTTTTTTTATGAATTAAAAAAAAAAAGTTTATTTCGTTTTTAATATTTTAATGAGGTTCTTAATATATACTTATTTTTTTATAATTTTAGTAAAAGGTTTAGTACTTTTCTTTATTTTTTGGTCATTTTTATTAGTTTATGTCTGTATAGCTTTTGTTATTTTCATTAGTTTTTTTTTTTAATCTTTATATATATATATATTTTATTTTTGTTAGTGTTTTAAATGTCTATATAGTTTTTGTTAATATTATTAATGAGATTTTTAAATATACATTTTAAATTTTTATATTTGTAGTAAAATGTTTAGTACTTTTGTTTCTGTAATTTTTATTAGTTTTTAATATCTCTATGTATTTTTTTATTAGTTTTTTTAATGTCTGTATAGCTTTTTGTAATTTAAAAAATGTCTATAATTTTAAGCTAAAAAAATTAAATAAAACAAAATTAGAAATATTGCTTAAGTATTTTTTTTTTGTTGTTGTTTTTTATTTCACTTAATATTTAGTTTCAATTTCAAGTAATAAAAATATTTGTATGGATTTATTTAACGATTAAAAACCCTGCATTCATAGTACACTGAAAAAATTGTAATCTAAAAATGATAAAAGTGGTTTTAAAGTCAAAAATATTATTTAAAATCACTTAAGCAACCAATATACATAAATGTATACCAACAAAACAGGCCTTTTTCAGTAGTTCAATTGAAGCTTATATGAAATTACTCTTAGCAAGGTCAAATGTTAACAAACTTAAGGCGGTCGACCAAAGATGACTTCTGGTATCATTTAGATGGATTCTACACTAAATAAAGTGATTTCTGTGGGTGTATGACAGTGATAATCTCTCGAAGTCAATATCAGGCTGCAGCGGTTGACCTCTCGCTGTTCTTGAGGATCGTGGCCATTGCTTTTTACAGTAGGATAACAGTGTTTTATTGATTTTATGACCGTTTGTTAGGCTGTGTTCTGATAACAGCCATTGGCACGTCATTAAAGTCCCAGAACAGCCTCTCTTTTATGATAAGGAGTGGACACAACTGAGGTCTATCTGCAACAATAGCTGCTAACGGTCATAAATAGCAGCCAAACTCAGGGCCATCGCACCAGTCTGACCCTCAGAGACCAGCCCTCCAAAGCATGCTGGGATATCTACAGCCAATACACACAGCCTGACCCCAAGATCCAGAGCGCTTTCACAGATTTGACTGGATCATTGAATCACCATACTTGTATATCATAATGTTTATGTTGTATCCCAACACTCGTTAAAATATTTAGGCTTAAATTTGAGATTGAATATCAAATTCTCATCCATTTGGATTACACCGTTTTAACATAAACTGATAAACTTCATGTGATGCATATTTACAGAAATGAAACTGGCCAGATTTTGTAATATTGCTAATAAACTGAATGTGTTTTAAACACACAAGTTATATATTTAATATCAATATATCCAATTTGTTTCATTCCCATAAATTTTAACCCATTGAAAACTGCTTGTTCCACAGATAAACATAATTTATCCAATTGTAATACTTTTTGCCTGAATAAATTTAATTCTTTACACAATTTTATTCAAAATTATTTATTTATTTTGAGTGCAGAAATCTGACCTGTTTTATTTACATGTGACTAAAAAATATGCATCACATTATGTTTATTAGGTTGTTTATATTAAAACAAAATGTGTGTAATCCAAATGTTTTTTATCCGGTCTATATTGGCTTTTTGGTTGAATTTATGTAAATTCTGAATGACATGCCATTTCAAAACAAATGTCTAAATATTAGTATTTATGAAAAAAATTACAAAGAATTTCTTAAGTATTTATGAATAATTTTGCAGTGTTTTTTTCTTTCATTTTTTTTTTTTTTTTTAGTCTATATTGGCTTTTTGGCAATTTTTAATGGGAAACATTTCAGAAATAATAACTAAATATTAAAGTATTTATGAATAATTTTCCCTGGACAAACTCATTTTCTCACTCTGTATTTTTGACTTGTTTTCTATTACAAATATCTACGATTTTAAAGGGTTAGTTCACCCAAAAATTAAAATTCTGTCATTAATTACTCACCTTCATGTCGTTCCAAACACGTGAGACCTTCGTTCATCTTCAGAACACAAATTAATATATTTCTGATGAAATGACCCTCCATAGACAGAATTTTAATTTTTGGGTGAACTATCCCTTTAAATCAAGATGCATTTACTTGGGATGCAAGATGACGTAATAAATCTTGTTTTTATTGGTTTGTTAATGTTAAAACAAAATAGACATGTGTAATCCACCCCCCTCCAGTCTATATTGGTTTATTGGTTAATTTTATGGCAATTCTGAGTGAAAAACCTAATTTCCGAACAAATACCTAAATATTAAATCATTTTTACTAGGCAAAGTAATTTTCTCACTCAGTGTTTTTATTGTTTTCTATTACAAATATCTAACATCTTAAATCAAGATGCATTTAGTTGTGATTCAAAATGACACATAGTTTATGTAATAACACAATGGATATGTGTAATTCATATCAATGCAAATGTTATATGCAATTCAAATACATAATCTTAAATTTAAGCCTAAATGTTTTATTAATTGAAAGTACATTGAAATCCAAAAGGCCATGCTAATATTTCTATATCCCTGCTTTAATGGCAGAACTATAGTCAAACCAAACATTATTCAGACTCCAGATATAATTTTTGATATTTTTTTAGTGTGTGCAGGACACTATAGTTCAGTTATGTAAAAATTAGTTGACTAACTCTCAACTTTAAAAAAAAAATGCAGCTAAAATAAATTGTTTGCAACCACTTACCTTAAAAAAAAAAATAGCATATTTTTTTTTCAGTGTATAGCGAATAAACTGTGATAATGTGAGAAATATTGAAGGTGTCTGAATAAATTTTGGTTTGACTGTATGTCAATATGTACTAGTTTAACGTCTACTACAGGAACACAGTCGTCCATGTGATAATTAGCCCACATTAAGAGTCTGAATTTAGGACGCTGTCAAATATGGGTCAATCCTTTGGGGCCCCGAGTCCTACAAGGGCCCTTGAGATCGTGTTAAAGCAGAATGCGACCGTAGCATTGGTCTTCAGTGTGAGTGTGTCCGGACACGCCGGGTCAAAGCAGCCTTTCTGTTTTACAGCCGAGAGGTTAGAGCCAGGTGTGAGGTGCTGTGACCGTGAGATTTATGACTCCTCTTGTGCTTAGATAGGATCCCGGGTCAGGGATGTGTGACTTGTCCTGGTTTATATTCCACAGGAATCCTTGTTCAACCCTGAACTGTGATAGAAGAGCTAAAGCCGTACGGCTGGCGCATTAGTGATGGATTGGTCTATTTTCAGGGCCGTCCTGAAAACCAGGACAGATAGAGTCCTCATGTGAAGCTCTTCTCTAGGGTTTTGGGAAACCTTTGGTATTTTTGGCTCAGGAGTTTGTATAAATGACTTCATTCACATCCGTCAGTGTTTGTGGCGGTCGCTGACCTGGGATTCGACTCACTACAGCTCATTTATCTGGAGCTTTCTTGCTCAGTATTGTGCCACACAACAAAATCAATATTTTTAGCAAAGCTTTTTCCAGTCTATATTTTCTTTTTTGGTTGAATTTATGGCAATTCTGAGTGAAAAATGCCATTTTAGAACAGACATGCTTACATATTACATTATTTATGAACCATTTCACTGGAAAAGGTGACTTTTTCACTCAGTATTTTTGTCTTTTTAGGACAAATATCTAAGATTTTAAATTAAGATGCATTTACTTGAGATGCAAAATAACACGAGAAGTCTTGTTTTCTGAGAAATTGATCAAAGTTATCAAAAAATATCTGCCAATGGAATGGACTCAATGACCTTAACAAACGTAATTTTGATACATTTCTCAGAAAATGAGACTTGTGTCATTTTAGCATCTCTAGTAAATGTATGTTGATTTTAGAAAATGTAGGTATTTGTACTGTAAAAACAAGACAACTATACACTTTGAGGTGAATATATTGCTTAGTTTACTGAAGATCCAAATGAACCGTAACTGTGTTATTTGAGGCCTGCACGAAAGACTATGTGGTTAAGTGACTTTTTATAGTTTCTGAAGCTGTGAATTTGAATAGAGAACCAAACATGTAGCTGTTAGCTTCTTCAAAGTACCTCTGAAAACTGACAACAACAAAAATATTTTAGTAGATAATGATAGTCATTTTTTTTGCAGTCTAAATTAACTTTTTGGTTGAATTTATGGCAATTCTGAGTGAAAATGGCATTTTAGAACAAATGCATAAATATTACACAATCTATGAACCATTTCACTGGAAAAAGTGACTTTTTCACTCAGTATTTTTAGTACAAATATCTAAGGTCTTAAATCAATATGCACTTACTTGAGATGGAAAATAACACAAGAAGTCTTGTTTTCTGAGATACTGATCAAAGTTATCAAACAAATCTTTTAATGAGTTAAGAAAAATAAACAATTCAAAATGTTTTTCAGACTCCAATGACCTTAATTTTGATAAATGTCTCATAAAATAAGACTTAGGTCATTTTGCATCTCAAGTAAATGTATATCAAGAAACTAGATATTTTTACTGAAAAACAAGACAAAGCTTTTTGAGGTGAATGTATTGCTTAGTTTACACTTTAGTTTAAGAGATCTAACTATGTTGCAATTGTTATTTGTGACCCAGGACTACAAAACCAGTCATAAGGGTCATTTTTTTTTAAATTGAGATTTATATATCATCTGGAAGCTGAATAAATAATCTTTCCATTGATGTATGGGTTGTTATGATCGGACAATATTTGTCTGAGATACAACTATTTGTAAATCTGGAATCTGAGGGTGCAAAAAAATCTAAATATTGAGAAAATCATCTTTAAAGTTGTTCAAATGAAGTTCTTAGCAATGCATATTACTAATCAAAAATTAAGTTTTGATATATTTACAGTATGAAATTTACAAAATATATTCATGGAACATGATCTTTACTTAATATCCTAATGATTTTTGGCATAAAAGAAAAATGTATAATTTTGACCCATACAATGTATTGTTGTCTATTGCTACAAATATACCTGTGTTACTTATGACTGCTTTTGTGCTCCAGGGGCACATTTGAGGCCTGCATGAAAGACAATGTGGTTGAAGTGACCTTTTCCAGTTTCTCAAGCTGTGAATTTGTATGTAGAACCAAAAATGTAGCTGTTAGTTTCTTCAAAGTACCTCTGAAGGCCAATTATCATCCAGTTTGACCCCAAAGCAATTCCTTTCCATCTACAGTCTGACACTGTGGAATTGAAATGTTTTTCAGTATGTGACGCCACGTTTCAGATGCATGAAAAGCCTCTTAGTAAGTCAGAGGGTTTGTTTATCTTTCGGCGAGCCGCTGATACGAGGGGGTGTGAACTCCCTCTTCCTCTTTGTTTCTCTAACACAAAGGGCTGTGCTTTGGACCGGCTCCTGCTGTGTTTGCACCTCTGTGGCCTTGAACGCAACAATGGCGTTGTCCTCCAAAAAACCTCTATGAGCACCCTCCCATTACCAGCCCTTCTATTCAAGCCAGCGGTCGTAAAAAGCTTAGTGAGCATTCGGGATCTGTTATAAGCATTGGTAGGTTAGATTTGGTTTTGGGGAAAGAGACAATTACAATAGATTCAAGCCACAGTTGTTGCCCTGTTTGGTTCGACAATGGGAGCCAACATCATTGGCCAATTGATAGTTTTCAGTCACGGGACCGGCTCGAAGACTTGGAGGGCAAAACATACACAGAACCGCTGCACAAGCGTGTCAATTTTTCATCTGTTTCCCAGCCGCAAATATTTAGATCACCTCTCAAAAGAATAAAACAAAGGTATTTCTGAACAAAATGCAAGTTTTTGGCCATTTGCAACCCGTACTAAGCACCCGCGGCAATATTTCAATCATTAAACAGTGTGACAAAACATTGTAAAAACACTTAAAGTGCCTTAATATATTTAAAACAGTAATATTCAGTAATCACCACATTAATGATGCATAGTTTACACAGACAATCAGATGAGGCCGGGAACATTTAACGGTTCAGTGTTTTCCTTCTAATGGTTTTCTATGGGAAGCATTTAATGTGAAACTTTGCACATTGTGTTTATATTCTGGGTTCATCTTCTTGCCTGTTCAAAATATACATCATCAATAAGGTGTCCACTGAATCTCGCCTTTTAATATCTGCGTTTTACTACATTATTACTTGATGCAATCTGCGTAAAAATAGCTGGCGGTCAGTGGAACAAAGCTTGGTTTTACATTTACATTTAATCATTTAGCAGACGCTTTTATCCAAAGCGACGTACAAATGAGGAGAACAATAGAAGCAATCAGACCATCGAGAGAGCAACAGTATACAAGTGCCATGACAAGTCTCAGTTAGTCTAGCACAGTACACGTAGCTAGGATTTATTATTATTTTTTTATTAAATAGAATAGGTAAGTGTTAGTATTAGTTAGTCAGGTGCTGGTGAAAAAGATGTGTCTTTAGATGTTTTTTGAAAATGGCTAAAGACTCAGCTGTTGGAATTGAGATCGGGAGGTCATTCCACCAGCTGGGCACAGTCCAGGAAAAGGTCCGTGAGAGTGATTTGGTACCTCTTTGGGATGGCACCACAAGGCGTCGTTCACTTGCAGAACGCAAGTTTTGCCCGCCAGGTGGACGTTCCTATAAAGCCCCATTCACACTGCACGTTGGTCCTGGAAAATTGCCAGAAAATTGCCGGAGTGCCTTCTGTGTGAACGCAAACACGTCCCGGGATTAATCCCGGGTTGGGACCTAGTAACATTGCCGGGTTCAGTCCCGGAACGAGCGCTGTGTGAACAAAAGCCGGATCAATGCCGTAAAGGGTGCGTCGTAGTGATGACGCACTTTATCGTTCGACTGTTTTACCAGCTGTTTTGAAGGCAGATCAACGTTCACACGACGAAAAATATGTAAACTGGAATGAAGCAGCGATCAGGGAGCTCCTCACTATCTGCGCTGAAGCTGAAATCATTCTCCAGTTTAGTGAAATGGTGAGCGCGCATTATACACGTCACATGAAAGGTCACGTGTCTTTACGGGATCTTTACGGGTTGTGTGTGAATGCACGCACAGATTCCGGAAAATCACTGGCAGTGTGAATGCAGCAAATCTGACGATCCGGGAACAAATGCCGGAACACATTACCCGTGTATTTTCCGGAATCTCTGTGTGAAAGGGGCTTAAGAGTGTGACGTCACGTGAAAACTATCAATTAACCGAGCTGTTGAATCCGACACTTTTTGCACACCCCAAGGGAAGTTTCCATTTCATGAGCACAGAGATGTTGGTTTGTACCTCACCGTTTGAGGTAACAACAAAGACCACCCTGTGTAGAAGAATCCAGTTTCATAACTTCCTCAAGCATCCCTCGTTCAGGAAACCAAGACCTCGTTCTCCTGGACGGAGCGCAAACTCTGGGCTTTGTTTGTTTAAACTACAGGAAGGTCTTCACCTTTAGCACATTCCACAGGAAATTAAGGCAGAATGAGGTAAACTGTCTCTCTAGGCAGGACCCTGAGGTTTTTGGGGTCAGCTGACTGTACGGCGCTCATAAAGCGAGAATTCATTTCCATTCTTTAAGGCGTTTGGTTGCAATCATCTTCATTTCCCAGCTGTGTTCATTCAAAGAACTCCTGTTTTTCTGTCACATGCATGAAGGAAAAGCCTCGTTCCTCTGGGTCTCCTGGTGGTTTGGCAACTGTTCTTGCATTTCTAGTTTGGACTTCAGTACTAGCCTCCCAAAAAGTGTATTTCCCCAAATGGTGCACATACTAACATCAAAACATTGGTATGGAAGTGGATTGGCTCTGATAGAGACGGCCTTTTTGATTTGCATGGTAAACGCTGTGTAAGGTACCATGTGGAGTCTTTCAGGTGTTGTGGTCTGGACCCGCTGACATCTTTGTTGACTTGAGAAGTGAAAGAGAGACTTTTGACTGAAACTGTATTAATGCATGAAGGGCCACTGCAGCTAAATTCAGTTTATAAACACTTATTCATGATTTATCACTTGTTTTTTTGCTTAAAAGTGCCAAATGACAAAATAAAATTTAGATATTTTTAGCAGATGATAGAAATAGTTTTTTTTAGGTCTATATTGGCTTTTTGGTTGATTTATTTTAGAACATATACTTAAATATTAATGTTTATGTATTACTTTTTACAGCAAAGTGATTTTCTCGCTCAATACTTTTGCCTTATTTTCCAGATTAAATATCTAAACATTTAAAAAAAATAATAATAATTAAATCAGCATATATTCACTGGAGATGCAAAATGACATAAGAAGTCTTGTCTTCTAAGAAATTGTTTAAAATTAAGTGAATTTATGATCAAAATAAGATATGATCCAGTGGTGTCCAAAATAATAAACCTGTTTGTCCATTGAATTAAGTTCATTCTTCTGACCCCATCGGTGGATTATTATTTTTTTTTTTTTAAATAAACACACCTAATTTTGATCGTTTTTTATGTTTAAAATAAGAAAAAAATCTGTCAGTGGGCTCAGAAAAATAAACTTAATTCAAAGTGAAAACAGGTTTATTTTTCGGACACCACTAGCAAATATTTTATTCTAGTTTAACAATGAATTCACATACTTGTGATGTATGTATTTATTTATCTATTTTTAAGAAGACAACTTCTTATGTGTCTTGACTTAAAAATGTTTAGAAATGTGTACTGGGAAACAAGTCAAAAATACTGAGGAAGAAAATGTTAAATGTTAATTTGAGCCCTTTATTTTCCATTTTTAGCCCTAACAACAACATGTTCAATTCTAAACTCTATAAGACCAGATCCTGATAACATTGACATGACATTTGCATGTATAAGAAAGAACATGAGTGATTTGTTGGGTGCTTTCACACTTAAGAAGAAAAAAAGAGTTGCTCAAGAAACCTGAGGAAGGGGTGTGTGAAACTGACCACTGCTGTTCTGTGTTTGAAGTGAAGGGGGTTTGGTTTAGAGGGTCCGGAGCCCATGCACGCTGAGGGCCGAGCTTGAGTTGTTTGGGGGAGTGGCTCCACAGGATTGCAGTAAATGGAAGAGCCATCTGCTGGAGTTGCTCTCCAAACACTCTACTGTACACGTCGTGCATGAGAATTACAAGACGACGTCTGCTTTGGATTTAGATGGGATGAGGCTCAAACTGAGAACATGTAGTCAAGGAACCACGGGACTTTTGGCGAACACGGTTTAATTTGGAAAGCATTGAATAGGTTGAAGACGTTGCTGAGCGAGAAGGTAAGGTTTTTGCTTTGTATATCACATTTAAAGTCTTTCCTACTGGGGCTTGGAGTGAATCATTTAACCTGTATTTTGCTGTGTCACGTCCTACTTCTTCTAGTTATATTTGGAAGCTTTTGTAAACTCCTCAGATCTAGGTCTACTTGTAGGTGCAGCTCAGACTCTGCATGGTCTATTGAAAAGAAAAAGGTGTCGGAGAGGTGTTTTGTGGGTAAATATCAGACACTTCTAGTCATCTGGCTCCAGCGAGTCAGAACGCAGGTGGTCTTCAGTCTGTTGGGACAAGCCTTGAAACCATTTGGTCCTGGAATAACACTCGAGGTCTACAAGGTTTGGCCAAAAGTTTGGGAGGATCACCCAGATGCTCAAAAATGAGTCAACACTGCCATCCTTCCTGTTTCCAACATCTAGTATTCTCTGATGGCACTTTCAGTAAAACATTCACTGGGATTTTTGTCCCATTTTTTGATTTTTTTGGTATGATTACAGCATTTTAATGGGAAATATGTTCATAAATATGTTTTTCAGATAGCAGTTGTATGACTTTAGGGGGGTAAAAACTAGTAATTAGTTACTATAATTGGTAATTGGACTGATATCCATGTCTATTTGGTTAATTAACCAGAAGTGCTCAATTCTAATGACAGTCTTGTCAATGCAGACTAAATTTTGAATGTTTTCCAACTTTTTCTTTGGGTAAATAATACATTTTGAGTTGCCTAAATATTTTAAGTGTTAAATGGTGCTTTAATTTAATACATATTTTAAGTACATCTCATTTGCCATCTTTAAATTGCATCATTTATAATATATCAGTGTTATTTTGGCTACACTCTACCTATCTTGTGATTTATTGGGCACTAGTAAAAACCAGATCTTAATTAATTGCCCATATGAGGTTTTAGTTCTAGCTTAAGTTTTAGTTTGCTGTAGTTTTGGACTCGTTTGTTTGAGAAGATTCAAAGATGCTTTTGTATTCAAGTGTTTTTGGAAGTGGCATGCCATATCAGACGTCTGTATTTGTTGGATTGAAGTTTTATTACTGGCACAACAGCCTTGGAGAGAAACTCCTCATTTGTGTAGCGCAGGAATCACTCACATCGTCTGCCAGTTCTGCTGTTCTTAACATAAAACACATAGACAGAATTTCAGCACTGGCTCAGATCTGGACCGGGCCAAATCAAACAGGTCTTGACGGGCCGGACTAATGGAGCGGCATCGGTGCCAGAGGATCTGCCGAACTGGCAGCAATATGAACATTTCCACATTTATTGGGCTTGTTTTTACACACACGCCATTCATAATCATCTCATCAACCACATGATTTTTAATGCACCTATAATGAGCGTCATTCTGACTAATTTAGCTGAGAAAAATGTGGTAGTTGTGTCAGATTATGGTCTAATTTACTGTCTCTAAAAACTTGAACTAATACTATGCTTACAGTAATCGAACCTGGTTTGACACAGGCTATTTCTGTTAGAATTGCAACTTAACTAAAGTTGTAGAAATGAGCTATTCAAGATGCAATTTGTTGGGTCTTGACCTGGTATCCTCAGAACACACATGCAAATGATTCTGTCAGAGCATTCATTTGCATTGTGTTGAACAGTCGTATGATTTTCATTAGCCTTGTGAAGCAATGCATAATTTAAAGTAAAAATAAAGGTGCTTAAAATGCATTCATTCCCTAGAAGTCAGACGGTTCTTTGCTATGCTGAGGGTCCATTACCATATGAGTCGCTGGCAGTTACCACTATGTGATCACCTGGGGTCCATCCCCTCCCCAGGCAACTCACCCTCCACCCATCTACCCCCTATTGAGGGCCATTCAGGCCTCCCGTGGGTGGATCTAACAGATATGCATCTCAGACCTCCAAAGTCATGTTAACAAGCAGCTCTACAAGAGAGCAGGCTGTTAAACACTCGGTGCTGGAGGGCTTTTTCAGGGCGAGCGGTGCAGACAGGAACTGCCTTGGGTTCCCCGAGGTCCCTGCGATTCAGTCAGAATCACTCAATCGTAAAATAGCTGTTTATTTTCGATGAAACATTACTGCGGTTTCTCTTCACTTCGGTTGTTGATTAGATCTGGAGGCTCAGGAAGTGATGCTGATGGCATCTAAGACAGAAATTAGCATACTTAAGGAGACTGTTTAGCAGAATGGGTGTTGCCACTTTGAGCTCCTTTCCTCTATCAGTGACTTCCTCTGAAGAAAATACCATGTCCTAGTGGACTTTGTACAACCAGAAGGAGGATTTGAGCATTTGTAACACGGCAGGGAATATATCTCTTCTGCTAAAATTACATAACCAGGTTAATGATTGAGGAGTCTCTTACCCAGCCATGTAAAGGTTATTCTGAGAACAGTTTGGGGTATTTAAAAACCCAAAATGAAGTAAAACTTGGGTGGTTTTGTCAGGGTGTCTGATTTCTGTAGAATCCAACTGAAAAGCCTAAACAGAGAAAACCATATTGGGTCGTTTAAGTTGTTCCCCCATCATGATTGCATTTGCTCCAAAAACTCAAATGTGAATTGGCACAGATAAAACATCAATTTAATTGCAATATAATGTATAGTTGAGCCTTCTGATAATGTGTAAGTTTTACTGGTGAATCAGTTTTGAGGGATTTTACTGATGCATTACTCTAATCTGGTTGGATAGTTGTAAAATGAAAGATTAATTATTTTAAGCGTGCATGCAGTAATTTTTTTAATAATTAAGCCAGTTTTAGATATTTTCCACATGTGGCATTGGTTTCATGAAAAGTAAGCACATTTTCCCTCTTCTTAATTCTTAGTAAATCTTACAACATTGCCAAATAAATAAGATCTACTCATTCTCATTGGTGTGAAACATGATTTGACACTTCTTGGCACTTTTTGTTAGATTCACCCTTTCAGTGTTGATGCACTTTATCTTCTCAAAACAGTCCAAATTGCTGTACATGAGGAACTAACACCTGTCAGCTTGTTCAGTCCATCCATCTCACCTGTTTTCATTCCAAAAGCAGCAGCTCCAGAGATCAAAGCGTCAGATGATACGTCACTCAGCAGGACGTGATGCGGTGTGGCAGCTTCTAAAACACCGTCCTCAACAAACAGCAGAAGAAAGACATGCTTTCCAAGCATTACCATATGGCTTTGTTATGCTTTGTGTCCTGAATGGACTTCAAAGGAGTGACAGGGAAGAACGCGAGAGATCTTGTCTTGAGAAGTTTCAGTCTGAAAGAGTTCTGAAGTAAACTGCTGTTGGGAAAAGTCATATATGGCATGCATTAGTGCTCAACTTCACCAGAAGAGAGTCCCAATAGAAGGAAATGGAAAATACCAGAAAGCTTCCACGGTGATGATGAGTCAGGAAAATGCATTAAAGTAAATAGACTGTAAAAGAGTTAGGATGGTTGAAGTTTGAAGGGAATGTCCGACCACATCACGGCAAAACTCGGCACAATAGCAGTAACAATAAAACTGCCATCGTTTTATGAGCAGAATCAATTTAACAGGCCTCCGCCCCGGGCTGGAAGTCACCGTAACTGGTATTAAATGTTTTGGGATGCTGCTTTATTCCAGTTGCGTTTCTGTTCTCATCCCAATGCAATGCGAATTACGAGGCGTTTTTATCATGTGGTTTTGTGATCCATGACACACTGCTCCCTCTTTAGGAGGTCTTTCTGATGAACCTGGAGAATTGCGGCGGGTTCCACGGCGCCATCAGGCCGCTGGACATGGAGCCGAAGGTCAACAAGCTCGCGTTCGGCTTCCAGCGGAGCTCCACCTCGGATGACGACTCTGGCTGCGCCTTGGAGGAGTACGCTTGGGTGCCGCCGGGACTTCGACCAGAGCAGGTAAAACCATCTCTATTGGCTTATAACAGTCTAGAGCTTACTGGAATCTTGCCTCCACAACATTTGTGACCCGTGCTGGCAAAATGAGTGCATTTTGAGCTACAGGCAAAAAAAAAGTGAAAAATTTTGAATTTCAGGTTTTCGCTAAAATTGGTTCATCAAGCCTTCGTCTAGTGATCCCAATGCTCCAAATAATAATTAAACCTCTAAAATGATCTTTATTTGTACATTTTCTAAGAGGAGTACCATTTCTCTGCTCGCTTCTCATGCTGACTCTCATACGAAGTGTGCGCGATCGTGATAAATATACACACATACACAGAATTACAGTATTCATGCAAACATAATTTGTTATGTCTTAAGTGAACGTTTGGGGAACTGTTGGGGAAAAACATCTGATGTGTAACATTATATTAGATCAGTGCATTACTGTAGGTATTAATATATAGGCCGTCTGTCTCATTAATGTTAATCTAACAATAAAAGAAAAGAGGGCTGCTCGATTGAACTGCTTTTGTAGTTTTAATAATCAATTTATTTGTAATGAATACAAGGGATTTTTACATTTGATTATTAGTTTTTTTTTCTGACGAATGCTTGTTTAAATGTAAAATGAAAAAGGTCATGCATTATTTTTCTTATTTGTTCTACTGTTTTTTGCATCTGTACTTCTTTATAATAACAAAGATCAAATAAAAAATTGCTATATTGTGATTATTAACATAGTAATTATTATTAAGAAAATAACTGAAGGAAAAGATGCAACGTTTCTAGGTGATTTTGCTTTGGAACCTTCAGAAAATTTTAACTCGATTTTTCTCAAAATTGACTTTGCTGACTCTATTGAATATCATTTTACGTCGGATTCCAACAAATCATACATCATTTTGAAGGTCTTTCAAATGGAGAATGTGAAACTAACAATAACTCGTTTTTGAAAGTTTGCTCATTGTGACTCATTTTGCCAGCACAGGTCGCATTTAACAGAGAACTTACCTCAATGCTTTGGTGTTTTTGTCAGAACAACACATTTGGGTTAGAAAATAGTTAGAGGCAGCCTAAAGCCAAAATGGCAACATCTTTAGAAAAATTAAGTCATTGTTGGAGGGGGAAAAACTGCAGTCCAATAACAGCCGTGTCATTAAATGCAAAGTAGTGGCATGTCTTCAGTTTCAGGGAAGGACTCTGCTCAGTGTTGACTGAATAGTAACATGCACTTCAAGATGTGTTGTGTAAGTTGTTATACAATAAATGCACCAGATGTGATCTTTATTAAAATTCCAAACTGTTGGTCATTAATTTTGTCAGAAGTCACTAAGATTTGGAGGACCTGACTGCATTTTTGCAGACTGTGAAGGAAGCACCCCACAGGCACTTTGGGAACAGGAAATGCTGCTTTTTATTTACAAACTACTTCATGGAAAATCTGCAAGTCATTATCTCAAGCTGCCAGACAAAAGGGCTTGAAACGATGAGGAAAAGCGGCTCGCTAACAGCCAAGCTCGCAGCCACAACTTTTTTTTTCCTGGCAAAAGCGTTCCTCTGGTGGCTGGTCACTTCCCCCGGCTGCCCTTGAGAGCACCCCTGAATAACATCTGAAGGGACGGGTGAGGGAAAAGCTCTAAAGCAATTTGGAGACCCCTAAAATCCCAGTGCAGCTTTTGTGTTAAATGCAAGAGTCAACTGTAATGCCTTTATAGCAGCCGTTCTGTGAATTGCCCTGCATATTATAGGTGATCATTGTGGGGAAGAACACAAACACTCAGGAATAGTGTTGTTCAAGGGCCTGAGGCTCAGTGGTAGAGGTAATATGAGGGTGGTTTATGGTGCCGCTTATCAACAGGTCTAAATGGCATTCCAGTAGACTGACTCGACAGCAGCAGGACACTCTTTACGCAGGAAAAGACAAGCTCAATCCAGCTATTTATCTGGGGGCTGTTACGACCGGCGCTCATAAAGAGATCCCACTCACAAGGCATAGGTCACAGTGTCAAAGAAGCACAATGGAGTACAGTAAAAAGCCAAAACTGGTGTCTCAAGACTCAAGGGTCAACTTAGTCCTCAGGGTTTTGTTGACAGATACAGGAATGACCGGTACACCTGATACACCTTCCATGACCCACAACAGAAACACACACTTTCTGATCAGATCACTTATGATAGATACACTACCAAAAAAGGTTTTTGAATAGGAAGATTTTTTATGTTTTTTTTTAATTCTCTTCTGATCACCAAGCCTGATCCAAAGTTCGGCAAAAACAGTCAAATTTTGAAATATTTTTACCATTTAAAATAACAGTTTTCTATTTATATATATATATATTTAAATGTAATTTATTCCTGTTGTTTCAAAGCTAAATTTTTAGCATCATTACTGCAGTCTTCATTGTCACATGATCCTTCAGAAATCATAATAATATTCTGATTTGCTGCTCAAAAAAACATTTATTATTATTATGTTGAAAACAGCTGAGTATAATTTTTTCAGGTTTCTTTGATGAATAAAAAGTTCAGAAGAACAGCGTTTATCTGAAATAGAAATATTTTGTAATTCTAAATGTCTTATTATAATATAATTCTAAATGCCGCATTATAAATGTCTTTATCATCATTTTTGATCAGTTTAAAGCATCCTTGATAAATAACAGTATTAATTTCTATAATTTCTTTCCAAAAATATACTCCAAGCTTTTGAAAGCTATAGTGTATAATGTTACAAAAGCTTTTTATTTCAGATAAATGCTGATCTTTGGATCTTTCTATTCATCAAATAATGTTGAAAAAAAAATGTACTCAACTGTTTTGATAATAATATTAATAATAAATGTTTCTTGAGCAGCAAATCAGAATGATTTCTGAAGATCATGTGACTCTGAAAAGTAATGATGCTGAAAATACAGCTTTGATCACAGAAATAATATATTCAAATAAAAAACAGTTGTTTTAAATAGTAAACATATTTCAAAATTGTACTGTTTGTGCTGTACTTTGGATCAAATAAATGCAGGCTTGGTGAGCAGAAGAGACTTCTTTAAATAACATAAAAAATCTTACTGTTCAAAAACGTTTGACTAGTAGTGTAGGTGTATCCTAACTAGTTCATTGTTGGTAACTCGGTGGACTTTGCACATACTCTGAGTGACCCGATCTGTCTCCATCTCACCTCCAGGTCCAGCTGTTCTTCTCCTGCCTACCTGAGGACAAAGTCCCTTATGTGAACAGCCCCGGGGAGAAATACCGCATCAAACAGCTCCTGTACCAGCTCCCTCCTCATGACAATGAGGTGAGTTTATAGAAACAAAGCTTCATCAGCAGCCATGAAAGCCTCTATTGTTTCCCCAGCATCGCTGCAGCCCAGAATGCCCACGCATCACATTTCAAAACCCCCTCAAATAGCTTTTTAGCTGCAGCGTGGTGTGGGTGTATTTAGCTTCATGGGTTTAGAGCTTCACCACATCCCCTGCCATCACAGAAAGAAGCTTTGTCACTTCATATCTCTGAGGGTGCGTGTACAATGAGACGTGTGAGCAGAAGATTGTATGAAGATTCGATCTGACATGTGGCACAGAGAATTGCTGCGGTCTGAACGCCTTGAGACATTGCTCTGGGTCACATAACATGCTGTTTTATTGTTATCTGTGGCACTGTGGTACCACAGCTTGAACATGCATTGCTTGTTTTTCAGTGTGTAACTTCATTTTTCCCTTTAAATCAAGAGGTGTTCCTTTTCCTTGTGTTAAAGTATTGTTAAACAAAAGCACTCACCAAAGTGACTAAGAGATGGTCTTAGCAAAAGTTTCTGGACATCCATCCTTCCCTCGGGTCATTTTGACCCGGAATTTGTTTTTTCTTTTTTATAATTTTCGGTAACACTTTACAACAAGGTGTCATTTATTAACATTAGTTAATGTATTAACTAACATGAACAAACAATGAACTATGCATTTATTACACTGTTTATTAATCTATGTTAATGTTAGTTAATGAAAATAAAGTTGTTCATTGTTTATTCATGTTAGTTCACAGTGCATTAACTAATGTTAACAAACACAACTTGTGATTTTAATAATGCATTAGTAAATGCTGAAATTAACATTAACTAAGAATAATAAATGCTGTAGAAGTATTGTTCATTCTTAGTTCATGTTTACTAATGTTAACTAATGAACCTTAATGTAAAGTGTTACCCAATTTTCTTTGTAAAAATTGAGTGTTCATCTGAGTGGTACAAGACTTTAACTTTTTTGTTCTACTTGAACTTGGAACACACACACACACACACACACACACACACACACACACAAAAAAATAATAATTGTGGATTCGAGGATTTATGTGGGTGTTATACATTTTTTTTTTTTACAAATCCTTCCCTCGTGTGTCATTTTGACCAGATCATAGGAATGAACGAAATGTAGAAAAAAAAAAAATTTTTTTTAAGGTTAATTTTGTCACACTTGAACATGGATTACACACAAAAAAGTGGATTCGAGGACTTTATGTGGGTGTAAAAAAGCCATTTGACCGCCATAGGAATGAATGGAATGTCGAAACATTTTTTATTTGATTTTTAACATCCAGAAAATCACAATCCAGAATTTTTTTTATATCCAAACGAAGGCTGAGACTACAGAATATTCACAAGGCAAAAAACACTTACATACCCCCCCCCACACACACATACACACGCGCACACACACATAAATGGTACATGCACACACATAGAGACTCATTATAACATGCATGACACAGTAAATAAAAATAAAATAAAATAAAATAAAAATCACCAAAAAAATCATTAAAATAAAAACATAAAAATTAAGAAAAAAATGATAAAAAATGGATCAATATAAGCTTTCTGGACAAAAAATACAAATAAAAAATGTAGGGCTTCGGGTCATTTTGACCCGTGAGGGAAAGATTTCTTACAAAATGCAAGGGAAGGATAAAAGTTAAGAAGGTTAAGAGCTGCATTCAAGAATACTTGGATTTCATTTATGAGCATAGGTTTGCCAAACAGACACGCTGTTATATAACCAAAAGTTAAGAGAATTGTAACTTCTGCTGCAGTGCAGTCTGATTCAGTCTGATTTATTGGATCCAGCTGAGCTTTCGGAAGATTAATTCACTATATTCCCGGTTGATTTTTCTGTCTCTTTCCACTCTCTCAAAACACATTTTATGCATTTGTATTTGTCCAACTCCATCAATACTTTCTCTAGTTCTCCATCAATGCTTTTTTCCTTGCTCAAAAAACCTGCATGTGGTCCACAAGGGCTTCTTTCTGAATAGTTTGACAGCAAACACGTTTTAAACATCTCCCTCAGGTGCGATACTGCCAGTCTCTCAGCGAAGAAGAGAAGAAGGAGCTTCACATGTTTAGCGTGCAGAGAAAGAAAGAAGCCCTCGGGCGAGGAACTCTGAAACTGCTGCCAAGGACGATGCTTCATGCGTCCTGTGAACACGTAGGTGTTTGAACCAAGAGTTTTGTGCTGAAGCAAGTGACTGTTTGATGCTGATTGCTTATACATTTTGCCTCTTCAGTGTGGAGAGAACATCAGCGGAGGGGAGATGGTGGTGTTTGCTTCACGGGCAGGACCTAGTCAGTGTTGGCACCCAGCGTGCTTCACATGCTCCACCTGCAATGAGCTCCTGGTTGATCTCATTTACTTCTACCAAGATGGGAAGGTCCACTGTGGACGGCATCATGCTGAATTGCTAAAGCCACGCTGTTCTTCTTGTGATGAGGTGAGTTTTGTTTTTCAAAGGCCATGCTCATTGTTCTGTGCATGAAACAAGGCCCGTCGTATTGCAGCAGTGATGGATGAAGTACCTTAAAACCACTTGAGTAAAAGTACAGATGTATCCATATACCAGAAAATGACTTTGGTAGAACTTGGAAGTCATCAGTTAGAATATTACTTGAGTACAAGTTTTAAAGTAGTATGTGATATATATTGTACTTAAGTATGAGAAGTATTTTTTTTTATATTAAACGTACTTAAGTATTGAAAGTAAAAGTACAAGTACATGCAAAATGGAAAAGGGCCAACAAAAAAAAAAATGTATATACACTTTGAGTACCAAGATTGTGTTCGGTTTTAACTCTTTCTTCTACTTTGTATCTTTGGGTAACCATAAGAGGCACTTCATCAAGTACTTAGTCTCTTTCATTCCAACATAAGAAAATATTTCCGGAATATGCATCTTAAATGGCATTTAGATGTATTTACCCTCTTAAAAATAAAGGTGCTTCAAAAGGTTCTTCAAGCGATGCCATAGAAGAACCATTTTTAGTTCCACAAAGAACCATTCAGTCAAAGAACATCTCTTTCTTACCTTTTTATAATCTGAAGAGCCTTCTTTCACCACAAAGAACCTTTTGTGAAACAGAAAGGTTCTTCAGATGTTAAAGGTTCTTTATGGGACCATTTAGACAAAATGTTCTTCTATGGCATCCTGAAGCACCTTTATTTTTAAGAGTGTACACAGTTTAATGTAGCTCAGAGGGGACATGGATGCATTTAACCTGCAGTTACAAATGCATAAGTAATGCTTTAAACATAAAATGTTGAATACTGATATTTGAAATGATTTAAAACATGAACAAATAGTTGAAATGTGAAATAAAAACCGCCAGTAGGTGAGAGAAAGTCACTGTTAAGGAGAGAGACATTGAGATTCAGCCGATTCATTCAGGAATTAAGCATTTGACTCTGTTAATGAATGAGTCACTGAGTCATTCATTCAACTGATTTGTTCAAAAAGCTGATTCATTCAATAAGGAAACACCGTCCTATGTGTTGCTCAGAGACGCAAAACAGTGCTGTGATGTTTGTGTGGAACTATTTTCGTTGGTTACTAAAAACTAAAATGTAAGTCACTTAATGCTGACTATATTAACTCGAAAATGTCATATCGCACATTGTTAAAACAACATTTACCATATTGTTACAGACGATATATTGTGTGTCGCACACCCCAGCCTCGGCTTGAGTGGAAAATGAAATCATCCGCGGTTGTGTGAGCACTTGTTTGCAAATGAGGAAAGTTGTTTTAGGAGTCTAACTTGCAAGCGCCAGACCACTGATTCGTCAAACCTGCTTTCTTGCAGTCTGGGTTCTTCCAACTTTGTTGTAGTTAGTAACAAATATGCTTCGAGGAAATTAATTGGAGTAAAAGTCTACATTTTAATTAGGAAATGCAGTGAAGTAAAAGTGAAAGTTGACAGAAATATAAAAACTCAAGTACAGATTTTCCCAAAAAATACTTAAGGGTTAGTTCACCCAAAAATGAAAATTCTGTCATTAATTGCTCACCCTCATATCGTTCCAAACACGGAACACAAATTAAGATATTTTTGATCAAATCTGAGAGCTCTCTGACCCTCCGTAGACAGTAATGGAAATGCAATCTTCCAGGTCCAGAAACGTAGCAAGGACATCGGTAAAATAGTCCATGTGACAGCGATGGTTCGAGGGTCCGAGAGCTCTTAGATTTGATCAAAAATATCTTAATTTGTCTTCCGAAAGTCTTGCGGGTTTGGGACAACATTAGGGTGAATAATTAATGATAGAATTTTCATTTTTGGGTGAACTAACCCTTTTAAGTACTGTAATGAAGTATTATTATTTTGTTACATTACATCACTATATCGCAGACACCCTCACTCATTTGATGCTGTCATTGTCCTTTTAGATTATTTTTGCGGATGAGTGCACAGAAGCAGAGGGTCGTCACTGGCATATGAAGCACTTTTCCTGCTTTGAATGCGAGACCATCCTGGGTGGTCAGCGGTACATCATGAAGGATGGTCGGCCTTACTGCTGCGGTTGCTTCGAGTCTCTGTACGCGGAGTATTGTGAGGCCTGCGGTGAACACATCGGTAAGCCCAAATGTCTCTCTGATGTCTCGACGTCATTTACCACAAACCACGTTCCGCTTTTGTCTTTGAGAAGCTGACCTTTAACATCTGTTTATTTTCTTGTAGGGGTGGACCATGCCCAAATGACGTATGATGGCCTTCATTGGCACGCCACAGATGCTTGTTTTAGCTGTGCTCAGTGCAAGAGCTCCTTGCTCGGGTGTCCCTTTCTACCCAGACAAGGCAGGATCTACTGTTCCAAGGCCTGCAGCATTGGGGAGGACATCCATGCCTCGGATTCTTCCGATTCAGCCTTCCAATCCGCAAGATCTCGGGAATCACGGCGTAGCGTGGAGATGGGCAAAAGCAGTCGCTCTGCAGACCAGTGTCGACAGTCTCTTCTCTTTTCACCTGCAGGCAACTACAAGTTCCCCGGACTCTCAGGGAACGCTGAAGACACCTTGTCCAACAAGCTGTCACAGCTAAGCTTTGCAGACAACCACTTCTGGAGGAACAGGGAGGAGCAGGAGGCACCCGAGGACCACGAGGAATGGGCTGAGCACGAGGACTACATGACCCAGCTCCTCCTCAAGTTTGGTGAACATGGGATGTTCCAGCAGCCGGACGACGCCAGGCCGACTGACCTCTGGACGACCAACTCTGAGGTCAAAAAAAAGACTGAGTCAAGGATGCCAGGCAGTGGTGGGAATGGCAATCTGGCCAGCAAAAAATACAAGGCAGACATGTACTGGACACAGTCCCAGGATGGACTAGGTGACTCTGCGTACGGAAGCCACCCTGGACCTGCAAGCAGCAGAAAGCTCCAGGAGCTCGATTTGGAGCATGGAGCCAGCTTTAAGCATGAAGATAAACAGTGGTATAATGATTCATTGGAGTGCATCACAGATGAACTGAAGCAAGCAGACCAGAACATCAGAGACTCGATGGACTCCTTGGCACTCTCCAACATCACAGGTGAGACTAAAGGATCAATGTGCAATTGATATTCTTGAGTGCAAACAGCATTGGGGGTAACGCAACACGAGTTATGTAATCAGATTACTTTTTTTAAGTAACTAGTAATGCATTACTTCTAAATTAGCAAGAAAATATCTGAGTTACTTTTTCAAAATATAATGCAAGTTACTTTGTTTTCCTATTTATTCACTGACACCTTTCCTGTCCCTGTGTTGAGAGAAATTGGGAGTAAGTGCCGAGGCATTTTCTTCAGCCTGAGGCTTATTAATTTCACTCTTGGTGTGAAAGGGCCTTTACAGTCGCCAAAAATATAACTTTTGGGTTTTCTGTTATTAAAAATAAATAATCGTGCCCAGCCCAGGTTACAAAAAGTAACATAATGCATTACTTTCCATAAAAAGTAACTACTGTAAGTAATGCAATTCGTTACTTTTTTATGGAGTAATGCAAGTCGTGGGAAGTCGTGGCCTAATGGTTAGAGAGTCAGACTTGTAATCCAAAGGTTGCGGGTTCGAATCTCAGGTCTGGCAGGGATTGAAGGTGGGGATTGTGAATGAACAGCACTCTCTCCACCTTCAATACCATGACTGAGGTGACCCTTGAGCAAGGCACCGAACCCCCAATTGCTCCCCGGGCGCTGGAGCAATGGCTGCCCACTGCTCCGGGTGCGTGTTCACAGTGTGTGTGTGCACTTGGATGGGTTAAATGCAGAGGACCAATTTCGAGTATGGGTCACCATACTTGACAATACATCCAATTTTTTTTTTTTTTTTTTTTTAAAGTAACTTTCCCCAACACTGAGTGCAAACTGAAATATGAGAGGTAGTTGGGGGGGGGGGGATCAGAGAAATAGATGTAAATATGGTAAACGGTGTTCAAACCAGAAACTTTCTGTAGAGTTTTGCATCTTTGGTGGACTATTAAATTGAATGTATATTTTGCGCTGTTGTTTAAGCTGAACTTGCGTGTTTCTTTCAGGTGCTTCAGTTGATGGGGATATTAAAGACAAACCATTGCTCTACTCCTTACAAAAGTTCTCCGAGCTCGAATGCTGCGAGAACGCCAGCAACATGGGGACGCTGAATTCGTCAATGCTGCACAGGAGCACCAACTCCTTGAAGAGCCTCACCTCCGAGCTCGAGCGCGTGGAGGTTATTGAAGAGGAGGAACAGGAGCAGGCGATTCCGCTCCCAGAGGAGAGGCCCAAACCACCTCACTTACCTGTCCTAAGAAGATCCAAGTCCCAGTCCAAACCACAGCAGGTGAAGTTCTCAGATGATGTTGTGGATAACGGACGATATGAGGACCTGGAGGTGCGGCAGCATCCCATGAGCGAACGCACTCGGAGACGAGCGTACCACTTTGAGGAGCAAGACCAGCAGCGTCCTCGTCATCACCACAGGAGAAGAAGAAGTCGTAAATCTCGTTCGGACAACGCACTTCACATGTTGCCCAAAGAAAAGGCCCGTATGTGTTTCAAGGAGGACCGTAGGCAGCACGGGACAGGTCCTAACTCTCACAACGGACAGCCTTCCTATGCCCACGCCAACTCGGAGTACGGTTTGCACAACCAGGCGTCGGAGAGGTTTTTACGTCTTTATGGGGATGAAGATGACTGGTGCTCTACCTGCTCCTCTTCATCATCTGAATCAGAGGAGGAAGGATTTTTCTTGGGCCAGCCTATTCCACAACCAAGACAACCTCGGTACCAATATTACGCTGATGAACGTCTTTTTGGCACAAGGACAAAGTCCAAACAGAAGAAAGGACGGAAGGGCAAAAACTGTATAATTTCATAGAATTGGGAAGGAAGTTTGAAACAGTTGATCTGCATCTTAATATGCCTTTCTCGAGCTGTTACTTTGAATTAGAATACAACTTTTATATATATTGCAGTGGTCTTACCATGCAGTGAAGTTGATGGCCAACGCAGTATCTAAACCATGCTTAACTGCTGCAATAATGCATGTTAGGTGACAAGTGACTATAGTCTTTTTAAAGAACCAGAAGAATATAATATTTATGAAGCCGCTTTTAGAAACTAAAGGAGAGAATATTTAACTTTGCAAAAATGAATGTGTATATATTGTAAAATGTTGAGTTAAAGCTAATATTTTTATATCCCTGAGGTTTTTTTTAAAGGAAAAAGTACTAAAGAACAAAGGTTTGCAGCAACTCCACTTTTGTTAATCAGGGTTTTAAAAATAAGTATGTAACATTGGTCAGCATTGTCGCTCAATTTGTATTAAAACATTGACTACAAACTATTGTGTGTTACGTATTATCCAAATGTCATTTTATTGATGGGTCATACAGACAGATTACTGTAATCTGTAAAAATGCAAACTGGAACAATAAGGCTAATAATAAAAAATGAGATCTATATAAATATATACCTGCACATTTTATGTTTTTACGTCTACTGTCCAAATCAATGCATTGTGTGGTCGAGTCTGTTAATCTGGGATTTTAAAGGCTGGGCACATGTAGATTGACATCTTTAAATGCTGTATCACTTTTTTTTAGTGTCTCATGCCATGAACACAGCTTTTTAAAGCATTCAAATCCTTATATGCACAGTGAGCCTGTATATACAGCATGGCAACAACAATGGAAACACCAAACACTGTTTGAGTAAATGAATATACTTTAATGATGAACGTGTTGCATACTTAAGTCTCCTTACAAAACTCGTATCATCTCGTAACAGCAAAAATCCAACATTTTTGAGTATAGTTATAGATACAGAATTTAAGGTAAACAATGAACTGTTAGTGTGGTTCTTGAATTAAACGTTTAACAAATGTGATTAGGACAGCTGTGCTGAAAAACATGACAAGATGTGCAAAAACTAAGCAAACATTACTTCTAGATAGTGTGTTGAGTAAGCATGATGAAGTGCTTCATGGTCAGTTTATGGATCATGGTTGGGTTTGACCAATGCATTCACCTCGGAGATGAATTGGCTGAGGTTTTCCAAGTATTTGTCCCCGATTTCAACCAGGTTCTTATGCAGCACTGACAGAAGCATCGGTTGGAGAGTTGGGTTTTTGGATATGAGCATCTTCACCACTACTCCAAAGG
The DNA here is from genome assembly GCA_023376895.1 of Aspiorhynchus laticeps. Lineage (NCBI taxonomy): Eukaryota > Metazoa > Chordata > Actinopteri > Cypriniformes > Cyprinidae > Aspiorhynchus > Aspiorhynchus laticeps. Next base: position 61,268 of record JALXFT010004596.1, on the reverse strand, counting down.
TCTCGCAGTCCTGTTTGTACAACTGGAAGAGACGAACAGCTGTTGGACTCATCTGAGGTCTGAAAGTGAGGTGCTTTAAAAAGACAAACTCTCAAGTTACAGTTTATTACTTGTCTGAAGTGTTATTCATGTCTGGAAACGATTTGCTGGCCATTTCTATGATAGACCTGCACAGAAGCAACAGCGTTTTCAAAGCTGATTGAAGGTCAGTCAAAAGTTTTTGAACAGGATGATTTTTAATATATTTTTTAATGAATATTAAAATAAAATAAAACATGTATATCCTGAATGCACTGTAAGTCGCTTTGGATAAAAGCGTCTGCTAAATGCATAAATGTAAATGTAATGAAGTCTCTTCTGTTCACAAAGCCTGCATTTATTTGATCTACAGCAAAAACTGTAATGTGAAATATTTTTACTATTTAAAACAACTGTTTTCTATTTGAATATATTTTAAACTAATTTATTCCTATGATTTCAAAGCTGAATTTTTAGCATCAATACTCCAGTCACACGATCCTTCAGAAATCATTCTAATATGCTGATTTGCTGCTCAAAAAACATTTATTATTGTTGAAAACAGCTGAGTAGAATTTTTTCAGGCTTCTTTGATGAATAGAAAGTTCAGAAGAACAGCATTTATCTGAAATATAAATCTTTTGTAACATTATAAATGTCTTTATCATCACTTTTGATCAATTTAAAGCATCCTTGATAAATAAAAGTATTAATTTCTATAACCCCCCCCCCCCCTGAAAAAATAATAATAACTGATTCCAAGCTTTTGAATGGTATAGTATATAATGTTACAAAATCTTTTTATTTCAGATAAATGCTGATCTTTCTATTCATCAAAGAATCCTAAAAAAAATTTACTCAACTGTTTTAAATATTGATAATAATAATCAGAAATGTTAGACAGCAAATCAGCATATTATTATGATTTCTGAAGATCATGTGACACTGAAGACTGGAGTAATGATGCTGAAAATACAGCTTTGATCACAGAAATAAATTACAGTTTAACACATATTCACATAGAAAACAGTTATTTTAAAAAGTAAAAATATTTCACAATATTACTGTTTTTGCTGTGTTTCAGATCAAATAAATGCAGGCTTGGTGAACAGAAGAGATTTCTTTAAAAAACATTAAAAATCATACTGTTCAAAAACTTTAGACTGGTAGTGTACAGGTAAAATTTCTTATAGGTGGAATTCAAATTCTGGAAAATTCACTGGTTTCTTGTTCTGTGCTGATCTATATGGTAATAATGTGAATTCAGCTTGTGAAAATGCTCCAGGACAAACTGATTGTTGGCAGGTGATGACGTCTCGCTGTGGTTTCTCTAACCTAAGCATTGCTTTTTAAGAGCTTGACAAAGCAGTTTCACTGTGTACTAAACGACACTTTGACCTCCAGCGAATAAGTCACTCGGCTGTAAACTTAACAGCCGTGTGTTTGGAGGCCAGAGACGATGGGAAAATGTCCAGCAACAGGTGTGTGACTCTGTTTGCATGGAGACCGAAAGCAGGAAGAGTGTTGAAGCTTGTTAGAACGGCTCAGTTATTTCACACCAGACTTTAAAGGCCAACAAATTCTCCACCAGGTTTAAAGACCTTAAGAGGTTTATGATGCCTTGCAAATGTCCCAGGTGTGACGTCCAAGACTCCTTCATTACCTGAAGGCAGCGGACGAGGTGTGATTGGGTTTTATTTGATCCGTGCTGTAGGGAAGGTCTGCGGTTTATGCACATTAATGCAGATTAACACATCCCATCAGGTTTTAAAGGAACGGTTTGTTCAATGTAAGTTGAGCTCTATTAACAGCATCATGTCCATTATATTCTGAACATATGATGTGGGTATTCTCCCACATCAAACTGGTGTGAAGTAACAATGTTTATGTGAGTAAACTAATGAAATTACCAACACAATCTCACAGCAATTTGAAACTATTTTAGGTTCTATTATGAATTTTTACGTTCTTAGCTTCATATTAATTTTTCTAAACAACTATGTTTTTGTACCAATTGCATCACACAAATTCATATGAAATTGCCAGCTCATTAAAAAAAAAATTTCTTGGAATTTTAGTCATATTCGAGTGCAAATATCTGAACATACTTAAATTAAAATACATTGTTGTACTTGTATCTTGACATTTACTTGTACATACTTGTACATTTACTTAAAAAAAAAAACTACAGAAGTAGTCCTGTTTTCTGATAAAAATAATGCAAAAAATGATTTTTCTTGGAATTTGTCAAATTTTCGAGTGCAAATATCTGAACATACTTAAATTAAGATACATTGTTGTACTTGTATCTTGACATTTACTTGTATATACTTGTACATTTACTTCACGTAAAACTACAGAAGTCGTGTTTTCTGATTAAAAACCAACGCAAAAAATTATTTTTCTTGGAATTTTAGTCTCATTTTCGAGTGCAAATATTTGAACATACTTAAATTAATATACATTGTTGTACTTGTATCTTGACATTTACTTGTATATACTTTTATTTCACGTAAAACTACAGAAGTCGTCGTGTTTTCTGATAAATATGCCAAAATTTAGTTTTTGTTTAAAACAAGTCAGTGGGGTCAGAATTTTTTTCCCTTTTAATTAAACTTCAGGTCATCTTGCCTTTTTAAAAACCAAAAACACTTAATTTTGATGCATTCCTCAGAAAACCAAACTTAAGTCATTTTGTTTCTCAAGTAAATGTGTCTTGATTTAAAAATGTTTAGATGTCTGGAAAACAAGTCAAAAATACTGAGCATTTTTTGTGGTGTGGTGCCATCACTAAAAGCAATTTAGACACTTTACAGCTAAAAATATCAAATCGAAGAGCCCTAATTATGATCTGAGCCGAACTCGAATATGAAACAGCCTTTAAACAGTAAAAAGTAAGTATAAGTGCTTCATTGTAAGAGATCATGAGAAAAGCATAAAATTACAAGGCCCGACGGGATGGGTTCATCCTCCAAAAGTCTATTTTTTTTTTTTTTTTTTGACCAACATCATAAAGCATCTGCAGATTTTGGCCACATCTCAGAAACAGCTTTATAATCATGTGCACACAATCACCCTGAAGCTCTTCTGTGAAGCAGGTTATATTTGATATATTCCCTCAGAGAAACTGAGCTGGACAGTGTGATGGTTTTTGTTGGAAAGAGAGGGTTTTCTGGGTGGTGGTTTTATGTGGGTGACTCCTAACCAGCGTCTCTGGTTAATCTGAGAAGCAGAAGCGCTACAGATTACTGAAGTGGGTTCAACAGAGGAACGAGGTCTGTTTCTCTTCTTATCGACAGCGTTTAGTCGATCAGGTCCAGTTTAAAAACAGCAGAGAGATTGGAGGGGTTCTGGGTTCAATCAAAAGGTGAGCCAAGAAGAACAAAACGGCCTGAGAAAGAGAAAACCAGACTGAAAACCAAAGAAAGATATTGAGGGTTTGAAAGCATCCAGGTTGAATCATCTTGATGTTTTGAGGAGAAATACTCTAATATTTAATATGGAGTTCACACTGCAAAAAAAAATCCAGTACAAATATCTAAACATTATTAAATCAAGATAAAACATTTACTTGATTAGCAAATGACTTCAGATATTAAGTGTTATTTTATGAAAAAAATTATCAAAATTTAGTTAGTTTTTGCTTAAAACAAGAACACATATCTGCCAATGGAGTCAGAAAAAGAAACTTGATTCAAAGGGAATTTTTTTTTTCTTGCCCCACTGGCAGATATGTTCTCATTTTAAGGAAAAACTAAGATAATTTTGATCAGTTTTTCATAAAACAGTGCTTATCTTGTCATTTTGGTTCTCAAGTACACTGCCCTCCATAAGTATTGGAACAGTAAAGACAAAATTGCTCTGTTGGCTGTGGAGTCAAGACATTTACAAATATGATTAAAAGATGAATATGAGACAAAACTACAGAATGTCACATTTTATTATTAGCCGTTTCAACACATAGATGTTTTACCAGCTAAGAAGTTCAGCACTTTTAGAGTCATCCCTCTATCTGATGTGAGCATAAGTACTGGAACAGTTGCCTCACAGGTCTTTCTAAGGAATCAGCTGTGTGCTGATGCATTAATTCTTCAGATATTAAAAGCAGGGAATGTGTCGTATCAGTTATATCCATTACTTCTGTATTCTGAATCTTGCATTCGATGATGACACACACAAACCAGGATGAAGACGAGGGAGCTGACTTTGAGAGAAAAGCAAGCAATTTGGATGCTAAAAGAAAAGAAGTCAATTAGAGCTCTAGCAAAAACAAAGGGCATGGAGAAATCAAGAGTTTGGAAAGCACCTGCGACACCAGCAACCAACAACGACCTGATCGGCTGAGAAAACAACAGTAGTTGATGACAGACAAATCATAAAAGCTGTGAAAATGAACCCTAAAAGACGTGTCTGTAAAATCACCAACAACTTCCAGAAAGCTGGGGTGATGCTCTGACAATCTACTGTCCTCAGGAGGCTTTGACACAGAATTACAGATGCTACGCAGCAAGATGCAAACCTCTGACCAACACCAAAAATAGAAAGGCAAGATTAGAGTTTGCAAAAAAGCACAAAGGTGAGCCAGAAGAGTTTTGGAACTGTGTTTATGGACCGATGAGACAAAGATGAACCTTTATCTAAGTGATGGGAAAGCAAAAATGTGGAGAAGAAAGGGAACTGCAAAAGATCCCAAACATACAGCCTCATCTGTAAAGCATGGTGGAGGTGGTGTCATGGCACGGGCATGCATCGCTGCCTCTGGCTCTCAACTTTACTGATGACTTAATGTATGATGACAGTAGCAGAATGAATTTGGAAGGGTACAAAACCATCTTACCTACCAATATTCAAGAAAATGCCACCAGATTCATTGGGAAGTGCTTCATATTGCATCAGGACAATGACCCAAAACACCGTGCCAGTTAAGTCAAGGAGTTTATAAGGGCTAAGAAATGGAAAGTCTCAGATTGCCCAAGTCAATCTCCAGATTTAAATCTGATTGAACATGAATTTCCCCAGCTGAAGAGGAGAGTAAAGGCAGAAACTCCCCAAAACAAGCAACACTTGGAATTGGCCGCATTAAAGGCTGGGAAAAGTATTTCAAAGGATGAGACCAAGAGTCTGGTGATGTCTATGGGTCACACACTCACTGCTGTGATTGTGTTCAAGGGATCTGCAACTAAATAATAGCTTTTAATCTTTTATATCTGCCTTATGTTCAACTGTCCCAATACTTATGCTCACATCAATGAGTGGGATGAACTCTAAAAGTGCTGTTCTTTTTATTTGGTAAAACATGTATGTGTTGAAACGGCTAATAATAAAATGTGACATTCTGTAGTTTTGTCTCATATTCATCTTTTAATCATATTTGTAAATGTCTTGACTCCACAGCCAACAGAGCAATTTTGTCTTTACTGTTCCAATACTTTTGGAGGGCAGTGTATATGCATCTTAATTCAATAAAGGTACTGAGTAATCATTTTTGCAATGTATGCACTGCAAAAATAAAAAATTACTCCGTATTTTTGTCTAGTTTTTCCATTGTAAATATCTAAAACATGTTTTAATCCAGATACAATTCCTCAATTAGCAAAATGACTTAAATTTTCCAGAAAACAAATCTTAATATCTTATCAAAATTAAGTATGTTTTTGCTTGGAACAAGAACAAATATCTGCCATTGGGGCAAGAAAAAGTATTTAATGTAATTATTGAATTAAGATTACTTTTTTGGACCCCATTGGCCGATATTTGTTCTTGTTTTAAGCAAAAACTTATCTAAACTTTCTTGAATCAAGATGATTTACTTAAATAGCAAGATAAGCATTGTTTTATTTTTTTTAAAATATCAATTTTGTTAATAAATTGAAAACAAATATCTGCCAGTGGGGCAAGAAAATTAATAATTTTCCCTTTGAATTAAGTTTTTCTTATCCCATTGAGAGATATTTGTTCTTGTTTTAAGTAAAAACTAACAAAAGTTTCTCTAAATGAAGCTGGTTCATAGATAAGACGATTGGAAATTTGGATCAGCAGCGGAGCAAGTTATTTTTCTGAAATATTATGAAGACTTTTCCTTTGGAATAATCAGAAATGTCTTTTGGGTAAATATAGGACTCTAAAAGTAAATGTAGTTATTTTTTAAAAACCGATTTCCAACAAAGTTTCTAAGCAAACATCTCTCCACTCATCCAAGGGAACTTCTAGTTACTTGTCTCCAACTTGGTTAACTGCTGGAGATTCCCACAATCGTCTCAGAAGGTCGTAATGAGCAGGTTTCCACCCATCTGCCAGTAACGACTCCAGACTCAATTAGAGGACATTTGTTCCCGGAGCCTTTGGCGACGTCTGAAGAGTTATTACACTTCTCAGATCCCAGCGAGCGTTCAGATGCGCCGTGCTTCTTGACTCTCAGGAGCTTCAGGTTTGACAAACACGTCCTTGTTATCCTGCATGAGCAGAAATCCTCACGTTTGCTGTAAACGTTGTGTGTCCTGAAGCTCGTGTAATTAAAGGGCGGCACATGAACGTGACGCTGATATTTCTGCACATCTCTGGCAGTCAGTGTCTTACTTTTTGATTAGAAATCTAGAAAATACATAAGTATAATGTCAAATATGCTCTGTCTCCTTAGGAATATATGTAAAGTCTAAGAGGCCTCGGTGTGTCTAAACCCTAAATATGTATATATTTTATATATATATTTATGTATTTATTTTATTTTTACTTATTTTTTTAATTTTATTTTTTTTGGGGGGTGGGGGGGGGTCAATTGTTAAATGTCATTTTCATATGTCATAATGTCATATTTCTGACTGTTATTGTTAAGTGTTATATTAAGTCAGTTTTGTTCATATCAATTGCTTAATTTAGTTTGGACTGTTTTATTGTGTTCAAAAAAGCTAATATATATATATATATATATATATAATATATATAATATATATATATAATATATATATAGAAAATACAAGCGGTGACTGTGCAAAACTGTTGTAGTTGGTTGACATTAGGGCTGCTTGATTATGGCAAAATCATAATCACGATTATTTTGGTCAAAATTGTAATCACGATTATGAGTGGACCATATGACCAAAACTTAATATGAGTGATTTATTTAAAGACAGTGATATATATTTTCTGTAAATAAGATTCACTCTTAAAAATAAAGGTGCTTCAATGCCATAGAAGAACCGTTTTTGGTTCCACAAAGAATCATTCAAACAACTCTTTCTTACCTTTTATGCTTTATTTTACTTATTAACAGTTTTTTTTCTAAAGCACTGTTAGATGTCAGTGTTCAAAAACAGTATCATAGCTATTAAACTATATCTTACGATTTGAAATCTGTGTTTAACCTCAGAACGATCTCAAAGTAAGAAGAGATGATTCTGTGGTAGCTGGGCTTAAAAATGAACTGATTATAATCATAATTTATGTGATGAAGGATATTTGAAAGTCTGAGGTTAACCCTGCATGCTTTACGTTTCTAAATGAAGTTGAAAAATTTGTTAGAAATTTAGAAAAGTAATCAAATGTAATCAGCTACATTACTTTAATAAAGTAATTGACTACTTACTACATTTTTAAAAGGGTAACCTATTACAGTTCCAAAATAACCTTCCCAGCTCTGATTACAGGTAATAATGTTGTAAATAAAGTTCAGTTTTGTGCACAGACCAACTGTTTCATATCATCAGGAGTCATGGGTATTAATTTTGTGTTGCCTGATATGCTTTTTTGACTCTTAAAGTGACCAAGGAGCATGGTTTCAGCTAAAAATCTTCTGTCCTGTTCTACATCTTGGATGGCCTGAGGATGAGTAAATTAACAGCATTTTTGTTTTTGGGTGTACTGTCCCTTTAAGACCTAAACAATGACCATCAGATGGCAAAAATGTATCTATTTTAAATATCTAATAGCTTGCTATCTCAAAAACTTCATAGCAAAATCTCTTTCTCTCCTCAAATGTGTGACATTAATCCCATTTTCTCTGTCATTCACCCAAATGACGTTCCTCTCTGTCCGAGACTCTTCAAAGATGTCCAAACACGCCAGCAATAATAACCACTCAACTTAAATTATAATCATTTCTCCCAACATTACCGGTTCTTAAAAACCACAAAGTGAAGCCACATTAACACAATGACATAAAAATGAAAACACAAGCGACAGTCGGAGGAAGTTCTCCACCCCAGAGAGGATCTGTATTTATAGTGCTGATCTTTACCAGTGAATGCTGGGAAGGTGGAGGAAACCTTTGACCCCGCTGCTCTTTGTTTGCTGTGGCAGCGTTTAGGTCGTTTCGACCCTCAGTTGGAGGGAAATAAAGACGTGATGTGAAGGTACGATAAGCGAGGACCACACAAACAGGGCTGAACTGTACAGTGGGAAGGCTGGGAATACAACACACAGCTACGGCAGCGAGTCGTGCTCAAACACACACTCAAACAAACGCAGAACAGAACAGGGCAATTATTTGAGGGCTGGGACACATTAGAGAATATTAGAGGCATTTTATCACTGAGGGTCTAATGGGTCCGGGTGGATGTATTCGGTCGAGGGTGGATGGAGAGATGGATGAAGTCTGGGTAAATCATTCCCAGCCATTTTCAATTCATGAAGCGCAGCTGAAATACGCTTATAAAGTGTTAATAACTGATTACATGTCATCTGGATTATGTAACCACACTGTAAAAAAATTACAAATCTTAAATTTTTTTTGAGTTTTCTCAACTTTTTGTTGTATACACTGAAAGCAACAAGTTGAGAAAACTCAAAAATCTCCTTAAACTTTTAAGTTTTCTCAACTTTTGATTTTTTACAAAAAATAAGTACTTGTAATTAGAGTATTTTACATTTGAAAAAGCTCATAATTAGATTACTTCTCATGGATAAATTTTTTTTTCACACAATGGCAGTGAATCATTCATAATTTATTGATTCTCCCTAAAAAAAAAAAAAAAAAAAAAAATGTGATGTATTGTCAAGTATGGTGACCCATACTCGAAATTGGTCCTCTGCATTTAACCCATCCAAGTGCACACACACAGCAGTGAGTAGTGAACACACACACTGTGAACACACACACCCGGAGCAGTGGGCAGTCATTGCTCCAGCGCCCGGGGAGCAACTTGGGGGTTCGGTGCCTTGCTCAAGGTCACCTCAGTCATGGTATTGAAGGAGGAGAGAGTGCTGTTCATTCACAATCCCCACCTTCAATCCCTGCCAGACCTGAGATTCGAACCCGCAACCTTTGGATTACAAGTCTGACTCTAACCATTAGGCCACGACTTCCCCTTAAAGGTCCTTGCATACTGAATGTGAAATTTTCGTGTGAGTGTTTTCCATTTTTTTTCTATTCTTCATCATTTCCTCTCAAAATGCATGCTACAAATGTGAAAAGAGACTTCTTTATGAAAAACATTAAAAATCTTACTGTTCAAACACTTGACTGGCTGGGACAGTATTCACATTTAATGTAGTTTAAATAAATAAACAAATCCATGCTTCTGAATTTGAGGGAAAAAACACCTCAAGCAATTAGATCATGTATAAAACAATTATGCAAGTTACTAAACACTGGTGACGCAAAGCTATATTTAAAACATGGAAGAGTTTGGCCGTGTAATATTATTAATGTTTTCATGTTGATTAGTTTTTATTCATATAATGCAGGGATTCCAAAACGTTTTTTTGTCAGCCGAACCCCTTAAAATAAAATATTAACTTAAAATATTAAAAAATATAAAATTATTTTATTTTATAAGGCTTTTCTATTTTTATATTAAAATTATAAAATATTTTTTTATGATGTTGACTGTCAAAAATATGAATTTTTTCGTATTTTCTCCACATATGTTCTTTCTCAGATTTTTTTTTAACCAGTGTGGTACATTTACAGTAAGTTTAAAACAAGTTTGATTTAAAAAAAAAAAAAAAAAAGTAATCTAAAAGTAGTCAGATTACTTTACCCAGTAACCTAGATTACGTTGTTAACTATAGCTTTCATTATGTAATCTGTAATGGGCTCCTCAGAAACGTTCAGAACATCTTCAGACCTCACCACGTACCTTCTGGATCTCCAGAGCTTTGTTATTGACGGCTTGAGCACGATGTTCTTCTGGTGTCGGTTCCTCCGGTTCTCCGCCCAAACCTGGAATCTCATCCAGATCGGAGAAGAATATCTGCAGAAGAGGAGATTGCTTCGGGTCTATCTTTAAACACTGCCATCAACAGAGTAGTGTTTTTGTGTTATTCGTGTGACTTGCACTTTTCCAAGACAAATGATCATCTTCTGTAAAACTTTTCAGAAAACGGTCTTAAATCACAATAAATTTACTTGAGAAGCAAAATGATTTCTGAAAAAAATCAATAATATTGTTTTCCCTTTGAATTAATATCATTTTTCTGACGCCACTGGCAGATTCTTGTTTTAAGCATAAACTCTTAATATTGACACATTTTTCAATAATTTTGTGTCTGTATCACATAAATCTAGTAAATGTATTTTAATTAAAAAATATTTAGATATTTATACTAGAAAACACATCATCAATCCTTCATATTTTTCAAACAAAATTTGTGAGTTTTATTTTATTTTATTGTTTTGTTTGTTGCTTCACCCACTGTAAGAAATAAAATAATCAATTAATTATATAACTTAAATTATAATTAAAAAATTATAATAAGCCTAAATTCACAAGTAATTGATGTGCCTCTGCTCTGAAATTTGATGTAATTAAAATTATAATTATTTTAGTTTTGTTTTTCTATCTATCTATCTACCTACCCACCTATCTATCTATCATTCTATCTATCATTCTATCTCTATCTATCTATCTATCTATCATTCTATCTCTATCTATCTATCTATCTATCTATCTATCTATCTATCTATCATTCTATCTCTATCTATCTATCTATCTATCTATCTATCTATCTATCTATCATTCTATCTATCATTCTATCTCTATCTATCTATCTATCTATCTATCATTCTATCTCTATCTATCTATCTATCTATCTATCTATCATTCTATCTCTATCTATCTATCTATCTATCTATCTATCTATCTATCTATCTACCTACCTACCCACCTATCTATCTATCTATCTATCTATCTATCTATCTATCTATCTATCTATCTACCTACCTACCCACCTATCTATCTATCTATCATTCTATCTCTATCTATCTATCTATCTATCTATCTATCTATCTATCTATCTATCTATCTACCTACCCACCTATCTATCTATCTATCATTCTATCTCTATCTATCTATCTATCTATCTATCTATCTATCTATCTATCTATCTATCTACCTACCCACCTATCTATCTATCTATCTACCTACCTACCCACCTATCTATCTAACTACCTACCCACCCACCTATCTATCTATCATTCTATCTCTATCTATCTATCTATCTATCTATCTATCTATCTATCTATCTATCTATCTATCTATCTATCTATCTAACTATCTATCTATCTATCTACTCCACCTATCTATCTATCATTCTATCTCTATCTATCTATCTATCTATCTATCTATCTATCTATCTATCTATCTATCTACCTACCTACCCACCTATCTATCTATCTATCTATCTATCTATCTATCTATCTATCTATCTATCTATCTATCTATCTATCTACCTACCTACCCACCTATCTATCTATCTATCATTCTATCTCTATCTATCTATCTATCTATCTATCTATCTATCTATCTATCTATCTATCTATCTATCTATCTATCTATCTACCTACCCACCTATCTATCTATCTATCATTCTATCTCTATCTATCTATCTATCTATCTATCTATCTATCTATCTATCTATCTACACTACCCACCTATCTATCTATCTATCTACCTACCTACCCACCTATCTATCTAACTACCTATCTATCTATCTATCTATCTATCTATCTATCTATCTATCTATCTACCTACCTACCCACCTATCTATCTATCTATCATTCTATCTCTATCTATCTATCTATCTATCTATCTATCTATCTATCTACCTACCTACCTATCTATCTATCTATCTATCATTCTATCTCTATCTATCTATCTATCTATCTATCTATCTATCTATCTATCTATCTATCTATCTACCTACCCACCTATCTATCTATCTATCATTCTATCTCTATCTATCTATCTATCTATCTATCTATCTATCTATCTATCTATCTATCTACCTACCCACCTATCTATCTATCTATCTATCTACCTACCCACCTATCTATCTATCTATCATTCTATCTCTATCTATCTATCTATCTATCTATCTATCTATCTATCTATCTATCTACCTACCCACCTATCTATCTATCATTCTATCTCTATCTATCTATCTATCTATCTATCTATCTATCTATCTATCTATCTATCTATCTATCTATCTAACTATCTATCTATCTATCTACCCACCTATCTATCTATCATTCTATCTCTATCTATCTATCTATCTATCTATCTATCTATCTATCTATCTATCTACTACTACCCACCTATCTATCTATCTATCTATCTATGTATCTATCTATCATTCTATCTATCTATCTATCTATCTATCTATCTATCTATCTATCTATCTATCTATCTATCTACCTACCTACCCACCTATCTATCTATCTATCATTCTATCTCTATCTATCTATCTATCTATCTATCTATCTATCTATCTATCTATCTATCTATCTATCTATCTATCTATCTATCTATCTATCTATCTACTACCCACCTATCTATCTATCTATCATTCTATCTCTATCTATCTATCTATCTATCTATCTATCTATCTATCTATCTATCTATCTATCTACCTACCCACCTATCTATCTATCTATCTACCTACCTACCCACCTATCTATCTAACTACTATCTATCTATCTATCTATCTATCTATCTATCTATCTATCTATCTATCTATCTACCTACCTACCCACCTATCTATCTATCTATCTATCTATCTATCTATCTATCTATCTATCTATCTATCTATCTATCTACCTACCTACCCACCTATCTATCTATCTATCATTCTATCTCTATCTATCTATCTATCTATCTATCTATCTATCTATCTATCTATCTATCTACCTACCCACCTATCTATCTATCTATCATTCTATCTCTATCTATCTATCTATCTATCTATCTATCTATCTATCTATCTATCTACCTACCCACCTATCTATCTATCTATCTATCTACCTACCCACCTATCTATCTATCTATCATTCTATCTCTATCTATCTATCTATCTATCTATCTATCTATCTATCTATCTATCTACCTACCCACCTATCTATCTATCATTCTATCTCTATCTATCTATCTATCTATCTATCTATCTATCTATCTATCTATCTATCTATCTATCTATCTATCTAACTATCTATCTATCTATCTACCCACCTATCTATCTATCATTCTATCTCTATCTATCTATCTATCTATCTATCTATCTATCTATCTATCTACCTACCCACCTATCTATCTATCTATCTATCTATGTATCTATCTATCATTCTATCTATCTATCTATCTATCTATCTATCTATCTATCTATCTATCTATCTATCTATCTATCTATCTATCTACCTACCTACCCACCTATCTATCTATCTATCATTCTATCTCTATCTATCTATCTATCTATCTATCTATCTATCTATCTATCTATCTATCTATCTATCTATCTATCTATCTACCTACCCACC
>JALXFT010004596.1:40000-42500 GCA_023376895.1 Aspiorhynchus laticeps | reverse complement strand
AATATATTTTCATAAACTGGTTCTTCCAGACGCTTTGTTTCAACGAATCAGTTCAAAAAACTTTTATTTTTTATATATTTTATGTATTTATTTTAATTTTAAAAATAAGCAATAATTAATTTGTCCAATTTTACTTAAACTGAAACAATGTTATTATAGCTCTATTAATATACTATTATAGTTATAATTAATAATTTGGATTATTTTTTGTACACATTTTTATTTTAAACTAAACAATAAATAACTTGTCCAATTTTATTTAAACTGAAACAGTGTTAGTTTCAGTAATATACTATCATCGTTTATCATAGATATTAATAATTTTAATTTTTAGATTTTCTGGTTTTATTTTTATTTTAAACTAAACAACAAATCTTTTATCTAATTTTAGTAAAACTGAAATAGCTATTTTAGTTTCATGAATATACTATATTATAGTTATTAATATTTAGAATACATTTTTTATTTTATTTTTTATATTTTCTGTATTCATTTTTTTAAACTAAATAAATAATTTGTCTAATTTTAGTTAAACTGAAATAGCTGTTTTAGTTTCATTAATATACTACTATAGTTGTTATTCATATTTTAAATTCGTTTTTATTTTATTATTTTTACATTTTCTGTATTCACATTAATTTTTAACTAAACAATACATAATTTGTCTAATTTTAGTTAAACTGAAACAGTGTTAGTTTAGTTTCATTAATACACTATTTTAATTTTATTAATATTTTGAATTAGTTTTTATTTTTATATTTTCTGTGTTTATTTTAATTTTAAACAAAACAATAATTAATTTGTCTAATTTCAGTTAAAGTGTTATTTTAGTTCCATTAATATACTATTATAATTTGAATTAGTTTTTATTTTGATATTTTCTGTTTATTTTAAATTCAATACTTTCTTTGACATTTTGATATATTTTTGTTATTTTTATTAGTTTTCTAAAAATATATATCTACAGTAGTTTCCCCAGTCTTAGTTTATTTTAGTACTTCAAGTTAGTTTCAGTAATAAACAATAATAGTTGCTATTAATATTTAATTTTTTTATATATATATTTTAAACAAAATATTAATTAACTTGTCTAATTTTAGTTAAACCATGTAGTTTCAATAATATGCTATTTCAGTTTTTATTAATAATTTGAATTTGATTTGATTTTCTGTATTTATTTTCATTTACATTTTTTAATAATTTTGATGCTTTTGTTATTTTTATACATGTCTGAATAGTTTTTATTAATTTTAATTTCACTTTTAGTTATTTTAATACTAAGGTTCTACTAAAATAATTACAAACATTAAATATAAAATAAAATAATATTTTGTTATTTTAGCTATATTAATATACTATTATAGTTATAATTAATCATTTGGATTATTTTAAATTTTTTGTACACATTTTTATTTTAAACTAAACAGAAAATCTTTTGTCTAATTTTAGTTAAACTGAAATAGCTATTTTAGTTTCATGAATATACTATTATTATTAATATTTAGAATAAATTTTTTATTTAATTTTTTATATTTTCTGTATTAATTTTTTTAAACTAAAAAATAAATAATTTGTCTAATTTTAGTTAAACTGAAACAGTGTTAGTTTCATTAATACACTATTTTAATTTTATTAATATTTTGAATTAGTTTATATTTTTATATTTTCTGTATTCATTTTAATTTTAAACAAAACAATAATTAATTTGTCTAATTTCAGTTAAACAGTGTTATTTTAGTTCCATTAATATACTATTATGGTTTTTATTAATAATTGAAATTAGTTTTTATTTTGATATTTTCTGTTTATTTTGCTTTCTTTGACATTGATATATGTTTGTTATTTTTATTAGTTTTTTTCTAAAAATATATATCCAGAGTAGTTTCCCCAGTCTTAGTTTATTTTAGTACTTCAAGTTAGTTTCAGTAAACTATAATAAACAATAATAGCTGCTATTAATATTTTAATTTTTTTTATATATATTTTAAACAAAATAATAATTAACTTGTCTAATTTTAGTTAAACCGTGTAGTTTCATTAATAATTTTATATTTTCTGTATAAGGTTCTACTAAGGTTCTACTAAAATAATTACAAACATTAAATATAAAATAAAATAATATTTTGTTTCAGTGAACATTTATGTCTAGTAACAGAAATCTAATATTTTGCATGGTTTTAGTTCACAATAATAACCCTGAACTGAATTTGGTGCGTTTCTAAACCTCTCAAGTGTCTTAATGTGATGTCTGGTGGATGCAGAAGTGCTGTGGCTCGTCTGACCTGCTCGAGGGCAGTTTTTGGGTGGAGCGGGTGAGAGTGACCCGCTGGTGTTTTGGGTGTTTCTGGAGGGCATCACAGTCCTGCGCTTGACCCCTTCACGATCAACCCTGATCACACACAGAGCTTCATTAGCGTCTCAAACCACCTCATCTCTCATATCTGTGAATATTGATGTGCGGCTCACACTCTGTGCAGATTCATGATGGCCTTCAGGAGCG
>JALXFT010004596.1:5000-32500 GCA_023376895.1 Aspiorhynchus laticeps | reverse complement strand
AATGAAAATCTTCCTAAAAACAGGCTCCATATTCTTTATACAAACTGTAAGATCTTATTTAATATTGTTTTTCTTCTGATTTCAGGGTGAACTGTGCCTTGGATGTGTTTTTCGTGAGATTCCCTCTTTTCTTCCGTGCAGCGATCGCAGTGTTTATCTGCAGAGGGTGAGGTCACCAAACCATCACAAAACACTGCTTTTATCAACGAAACACACACACCATCACTGCAGTCACGACCTGTAATTACACAACGAGTCAACAGAGTTTAAAACATAATTAAGATGAGCGCAGGGGTTTGAGATAACCATTATAACCAGCAGGAGCCTTTGAAGGATTTCAGCAGACCAATCCTGACACGACGCCATTCTGGCTCATTATCTGCCATTCATCATCCATCACAGATAGAGCATGTGAATCATTTCACAATATCCCATCATTCTGAATGATTCACTCGAATCGAGTCCCAAAAGCTCCGGTAAATGACTCAGTAAGAACTCTGAGACTGAATCAGTGAATAAAACACACACTAACACGCTTATTTATAGCTGTTTTAAATAATTATTTTGATCACTCAAGTACTTGACTACACTAGATGAAGCAAGATCTTGATGATGATGTTGACATGAAACTTTTTCTATTTTATAAACAGTTTTTTAATCTTATTGAAGTCCTGCCTTAAACTCCGCCCCCTCGAATTCATAGAACTAAGCCCCGCCTTACACTCCGCCCCTTCAAGATCACAGTCATCCGCTTCTACTTTCAAGTGCCACGCCCACATCTCAACATCCAATCAACAACTGACACATATAACTAAATCCAGCCTTAAACTCCACCCCTTCCAGCTCATAAAACTCACTTTAAACTCCGCCCCCTTCAAGCTCATATATCTAGGCTCCGCCTTACTCTCCGCCCCTTCAAGCTCATATAACTAAGCCCCGCCTTAAAACATTCACCTCCAATTTTGAGTGCCAAACCCACATATCAACATCCAATCAACAACCGACGCAAAGAGCTAAGTCACACCTTAAACTCCGCCCCTTCAAGCTCATATATCTAGACTCCGCCTTACTCTCCGCCCCTACAAGCTCATATAACTAAGCCCCGCCTTAAAACATTCACCTCCAATTTTGAGTACCAAACCCACATATCAACATCCAATCATCAACCGACGCAAAGAGCTGTCACACCTTAAACTCCGCCCCTTCAAGCTCATATAATTAAACTCCGCCCTTCAAGTTCAAACTCATTCACCTCCACTTTTAAGATCTTAACTTACAATCAACAACCAATGCATAGAGCTAAGTCTCCGCCCCTTCAAGTTCATTTAACTAAACTCCGCCCCTTTTAGCTCAAGCTCATAGTCCATTTCACTCAGATGTACGGTTTCAGAAGGACTTCACATCACATTTCAGTCTCATGTCGTAAGCCTTGTGAGTCTTTCAGAAGCCATTTCCATTAAAACAGTGGTAACTATTCCTCATTAGCACAGAAATACAGTAGAGCTCTACTGACACCTGCTGGAGAGACTGGACACTGACAGATACAGCTGAATATTAAATATAAAAATAGATATAATATACGTACTGTTCTTGAAATTACTTGTCTTTGTGTAATACTGCTTTGGCAATATTGTTATGTGTACAAAATCATGACATTAAAATACTTTGTTTAATTAAAATTAATACAACAGTTTCATACCTCCCAGGGTGATTATGATTAACTAAAACATTTTCATGATTATCATTAACTAAAACATTTGTTAATTGAAATAAAATTCACATATTTTACATAACTAAAATAAAATATAAAAATAACTTTTATTTAATTAGCTACCAGTTAGTTTCAGTTAAATGTGAAGTACTAAAACTGAAATAAAAACTAATAAATTCATATAGACTTGCATTAAAAAAACTACAAGTTACTAAAAACAACAACAAAAAAATACTAAAACTTGAACTAAAATTAAACAAAACAAATATATAACAATAAAAACTAGTTCAAAATATTGATCTAAACTATATAAGCACATCATACTAAAATAAAGCTGTATATTCAGCTCTACTTTGTGTCTGTGAAATATTGAGAATGTATTATTTTGATGTATTTTGACACATTTCTGCAGTCTATCGTGCAGTTATTATCTGTGCAGCACAGACCGACACTGCTGTGCTATTCAGTTCACTTCAGTATATTATGATGCTATATTGCCAAAGCATTATTACAGAAACTATCTAAATGAGTTTCTTACACGCTGCTCTATTATTGTAGTAATTAGTTCGGATCAACTCGTCTTTAAACGAGAAGTTCAAGCAAAGCAACCTGATTGGTCGTTGCACCTGTCAATCAGACGCTCTCTCCCTGTGTCAGTGTAATGAAGTGTATCAGACTGCATGCTGACGGTCAGAAGTCATGATTTCTCACCTGAGATGTCCTGCTGGACGATCCTCTCGCTGTGTGTTACAGAAATACAGCGCCTCCTGCTGGAAAACACACGGTCACACTACTACAACACCTGCTTCAATCCAACCAGACATTCAACCAGTCTCTATAGAAATATGGTATATGATCATAAGAGGCAGGGTTATTATCATTATCTAAAACTAAAATGATTCAAAACAGCTTTGTTAATTGAAATAAAGCTGAACTTAAATAAAATATAAATATTAGATGGGTAACACTTTATAATAAGGTTCATTAGTTAATTACGTTATTTAACATGAATGCATTTATTATTCTTAGTTAATGTTAATTTCAGCATTTACTAATGCATTATTAAATCACAAGTTGTGTTTGGTAAGATTAGTTAATGCACTAACATGAACAAACAATGATCGAATGTATTTTTATTAACTAACATTAACAAAGATTAATAAATAGTGTAATAAATGTAGTGTTCATTGTTTGTTTATGTTAATTAATACATGAACTACTGTTAACAAATGATACCTAAAGTGTTACATGTAGATGAAATATTAGTAATGTTGCCTTGCCAATTAACAGAAATAAATTTAAAATTAGTAATTAGTAATAAATATAAACTAAAACTGAAATAAAAAATAAATAAAACCTAAATAATAATATTAAAAAGAGCAAAAGCTAATAAAATTGACAAAAGCACAA
The DNA here is from genome assembly GCA_023376895.1 of Aspiorhynchus laticeps. Taxonomy (NCBI): domain Eukaryota; kingdom Metazoa; phylum Chordata; class Actinopteri; order Cypriniformes; family Cyprinidae; genus Aspiorhynchus; species Aspiorhynchus laticeps. Next base: position 29,379 of record JALXFT010004596.1, on the reverse strand, counting down.
TACAAAATGACTAAAAAAAATTATGAATATATTTTAAAATAATATATTAAATATAAAAATAAAATATATAAAAGCATAACATAAAACTTTAAAGATACAATATATAAAAACATAGAATATATAAAAAATAATAATATAAATATAAAAATGTAAAACTGGAAATACAAAAACAAAAGACAATTCAAAATATGAATAAAACTAATAGTATATAAAAAATACTAAAATAACACTGATAAGAGTGATTAATGATCAGCTAAAGGAAAGTCATTTTGGAGGTTGAGCAAAATATTACATTATAATAGAAGATTATGAAGACAATTTTTCTTCATAATAATCAACTTCTCAGAATTGTATGACTTTGAGTTGTGCAGTTACTCGTTTGTGATCATTAACCTGCAGCTGGATGTGTAGGTGTGCGGTCACAGATTATCTGACCTCTCACCTGCTGCTTCAGCAGTCGCTCTCTGTGTTCCTGCAGCTTCTGGCTGTGATGAATTACTCCATGATCTCCTCCATAATAGATTCGTCTGGAGTCTCGCTCCTGCGGCCAGCAGACGGACGGACGCTTGGGCACGACTCGCACCGTCCGATACGACACCTGATGACCATTTCTTACAATCAGACAGTTTGTTCAACCTTTAGACACCACATAAAAACGTTTGCATGTGTGTTTTATGTTGAGTATCATATTTGATAATCTGACTTTTATGACTTGTGTAGTCTGATAGAGGGAGAATACGGAGAAAAAAACAGCTCAACTGCATAGCAACACCATAGCAACCGCCCCGGGTACCCTAGCAACCACATAACAACACCCTAGCAACCACATAGCAAAACCCTAGCAACCAACCCGGGTACCTTAGCAACTGCATAGCTACACCCTAGCAACCGCCCCAGGTACCCTAGCAACCACCCCAAGTACCCTAGCAACCACCTTAGCAACCACCCCAAGTACCCTAGCAACCACCTTAGCAACCACCCCAAGTACCCTAGCAACCGCATAGCAAAACCCTAGCAACCACATAGCAAAACCCTAGCAACCAACCCGGGTACCTTAGCAACTGCATAGCTACACCCTAGCAACCGCCCCAGGTACCCTAGCAACCACCCCAAGTACCCTAGCAACCACCTTAGCAACCACCCCAAGTACCCTAGCAACCACCTTAGCAACCACCCCAAGTACCCTAGCAACCGCATAGCAAAACCCTAGCAACCACATAGCAAAACCCTAGCAACCAACCCGGGTACCTTAGCAACTGCATAGCTACACCCTAGCAACCGCCCCAGGTACCCTAGCAACCACCCCAAGTACCCTAGCAACCACCTTAGCAACCACCCCAAGTACCCTAGCAACCACCTTAGCAACCACCCCAAGTACCCTAGCAACCACCTTAGCAACCACCCCAGGTACCCTAGCAACCACCTTAGCAACCGCCCCAGGTACCCTAGCAACCGCATAGCAAAACCCTAGCAACCACCCCAGTTAGCCTAGCAACTGTCATAGCAACCACTCCAAGTACCCTAGCAACCACTCTGAGGTCCTTAGCAGCTATCTATCTATCTATCGATCTATCTATCTATCTATCTATCTATCGGTCTGTCTGTCTGTCTGTCTGTCTGTCTATCGATCTATCTGTCTATCTTTTACAGACTGTATTGCCTTCAAAACATTCAAACTTTAGGCTTTTAAAACTACTTTAAACTTCAAACTATTTCAGACTGAAAACCATCAAACTTAAAACTTTTCAAACTTTTCAAACTTTCTGGTCCGGCTTTCTCAAGCCAGCTTAAAGTTTGTCTTGACGAACATCTTAATCTAGTTCTATGATGAGATTCTGCTGCTTGTGATGTAAATCAATGAGATCTTTCTAACAGTGCAGCAGATACTGACACGAAATGATGTAAATATCAGTCGTCACTCTGTATCTCCAATAATATGTCTTGATGAGATGATCCAGACATATAATGCAATGCTGATTGAGAGATGAATAATAAAGGCTCCTCAGAAGATCATTCCTCCGCTGAGGAACAGTGAAAGTGAAGCTCCTCAGAAGATCCTGATGATCAGATTTGAGACTAAAGCATGATTGATGGAGAATCAAGTAAAGCTGAGCTGCTTCAGTCCAGTAAGAGTTCATCTGGAGATATGACTGCAGTTATTCTGATGCTTACTTGATCAAAATCAGTCAAGATTTGACAGAAAGACACGACTAGAAGCTGGACGTCTACACTAAAAGAGCTTTAACTGCATAACGATAACAGAAGACATGAGGACATTGAGTGAGAAACAGGTTTATGTTGATCATTTAGATCATTATGCATGTATCAAATATGATTTATAGAGTTAATATTCAGTAAATGTATGTATTATGATCTTACAGGTGTTCCTCGCACATGTCTGTCATAGTGTCGTCTGATGCTGAGATCCTTGTTCTTCACTGAAACACACATTCATAATCATACTCATATTTCAGCCGCATTCATTCATTCAATACTCACTGATGACTGATCTGATTCTTCTTACTGTGAACTGCAGCTTGATTTAGAAGAGAAGACAAAATTCTATTTTAACTCTACAGTTGATCTTTAACATCACCATAACCATAATAACCCAATTTATTAATTCTACTATACAGTTATAATTTATATGGGATCTTCAGACACTGTAAGCAGTTTCAATATTTCATATTCCACTAAGATTATGTTTGGGTAATGGTGAGGGATAATACACCAGTTAATACAGAGACACCACAATTTTACTGCATTAACTGTGGTGTGTTGTAAACCATGTTTACTATGGTGAATTTAAGGGTAAACAAGGTATTTAATACAATAAAAGCTGAGTTCAGAGTAAAATGTGTCACTTTTACAGTCATTTCAATGTAAATGGTTGTGAACTCAGCATAATTTTATGTAATTCGCCGTCTATGACATATAATTAGATGATTATTGACACGTGCAGACAAAATTAAACCACGTTTAGCTGCTGTATTATTATTATTATATCTTCTATACAGTTCACAACTCTATGCATTTACTCTATATGAGTTCACTTCATGCATATACCTCGTCAATTTTCGATATCAGTTTTAATATCGATCAATTAATCGTAATTAATCTTAACCACGTGTCGAACCTGATGATGATGCTCTTCTTCAGAAGGACTCGTGATTAATGAGAATCAGCCAATCACTGTCGCCCTCTGCAGGATGAGAGAGATTAACATTAGAAGGGTAATAAAATAATAACCACCGGCGACTGTATCCATCCTAAATAGTATGTGAGATTAGAATAAGTGTGTCTCAAAGCTAGTATGTTACAAGTAGTATGCCAAAAGTCCCCGGATGGTCTATTAATGTGTGTGGATAACAGAGGTGGAAAGTAACGAATTACATTTACTCGCGTTACTGTAATTGAGTAGCTTTTTTGTGTACTTCTACTTTTTAAAGTAATTTTTAAAATCTGTAATTTTACTTTTACTTAAGTATATATTTTTAGAAGTATTGTACTTCGCTACATTTTAAAACACCTCAATTACGGAGTAAAAAAAAAACAAAATCGCTCTCTTGTAACTACTGCAGTAAATAATGGGCAGGAGAACAAACTGGCGCTAAAATCACAAGAAAGATGCAGACGGACAAGACAGGCATTATGGTGCAGACCCAGCTGAAAATGAAACCCCGTCATATTCTGCTGAAGTTGAACTCGAAGGAAATGAAGTGAACCCCTGGCCATATCTATGCTCTTTTATGCAGTGTAAGCTGTGTTTGCCTAGAGAGACCAAACTAGCAGCTTATAAAATCTGGACATCAACCCTTCACAAGCATGTAGAGGTAAGGTCAGAGGCGTCATGCCCATTCAAAGTGAGGGGGCACGTACCTCAGATTTTTGAGCCAAGTGGATTTTGAATGCAGCTTCCAAAAGACAAAAAATAGCCGAATGATATTTTCTATATTTGATACAATCACACCGGCGTGATTAGATCGTTCAATGCGTCTATCATCAGCTGCTAAATTCAAATCTGCGTTCGCTGGCTGGCGCTGAGCCAGAGACGGACGCGTTTTTACAGCACTGCACATTATAACCAATCACACATGATGCTGTTGAGCTTATGAATGCAAGGACCAATCAGAGGTGTGCAGATGAGTCATCGATAAAATGTCGGTGTTTTCTTCACTTGCTCGCTGACTGAATACCTCTTTCTGGCGAATTCTTTCGTTAGAAACAACAAAGTGCATATGTGTGTATGAATCTGTAAGTAAGATATTCATTTCATCGTGTAAACAGCTTCAGTGATTTTAATGGGAGGTTTTGAGAGTGCTTGAACTCTAGACTGTCAGTGAAAATGTTCTTTGATAATGTAAATGTTCTTTGCTCTCTTTCTGTACAATGAAAGTGTTATGATAAGTAGCCTAACTTACAATGTTTTTAATATTCACATTAAATATAAAGTCAGCCGTATTAAAAATAGGCATATGCTATGGCATGACACCCATATCTGTTACAGACAGGTTTTTATGCATAGACAATCGAGATTTTCATGATATAGTTAATGTTTTTGTGAATGTTTTGAATAACAACCCCCCCGAAATGTATATATTTATATAATTTCATATAGTAAATCAATATCACACAAAGAGTGCTGTTTTTTCAGCATGATTACATATAGATTTTTTTACAACAAGAATTTAATTAAGAGACTTGGTTTTTAGACACCATATTCCCTGTTTTTGCTCTATTTCGACAAAAATAATTCCAAACACAACCACCATAGCACAGTTTTGCATCTCTGAGCAATGATGGTGTTTTGTTCCTGAATGAATCAACCATTTAAATGATTAGGTTCAATCGCAATGCATCACTTACTAACAGTGACTTGCTGACACCTACTGGCGGTTTTAATTTCACATTTAAAGTATCTCTTTATTTTATTATTTTATTTTATTTATTATTTCTGTATTTGTAACTGCAGGTTAAAAACAACTAGTTTGAGATTTATAGGCCTAACCCAGGGGTGTCAAACTCAGTTCCTGGAGGGCCGCAGCCCTGCAGAGTTTAGTTCCAACCCTGCTCCAACACACATACCATGTAGTTTTCAAATAAGCCTAAATGATTAGATTAGCTGCATCAGATGTGTTTAATTAGGATTATATCTAAACAGTGCAGGGCTGTGGCCCTCCAGAAACTGAGTTTGACACCCTTGGTCTATCCCATTTTTGCCTCTCTCCCACTGTTAAAATGTAACTAAGTAATTTGAGTAAATTTTAAACGAGCTACTTTTTACTTTTACTTGAGTAGATTTTTAGACTGGTACTTTTACTTGTACTTAAGTAAAATTTCATTAATGTAATGGTACTTTTACTTGAGTAGAATATTTTTGTACTCTTTCCACCTCTGGTGGATAATATTGCCCACACTGCGGATTCAATTCAGAACTACAAACACAAAAGTGTTTAAAAACTACAAACATGGCGGATGTGTGAGACCAAGTGTGTTTAGAATAGGCTACTAATAATCTGGATTTCTCTATAGACTACTAAACAATCAACTTGTTAAGTACCCAACCTCTATTTGGAATATGATTCCCCTCCATATTTTAGTCTGGGTGGCATACATTTATTTATTTATTTTGAAAACTGCTTTTGAAATAACATTGTTTTGGTAGACCAGTTATTTAATTCAGTCTTCTTTTTACATACGAGGAATTGTAATCAAAATATAATTTTCTCATACCGACCAAAGGAATTCACAGCTGTTTTTGGAGCTGTCTCTCCTAAAATATGAATGTTGTTTAAACACCAATTATTATTTTTAATTATCAGCAATATCCACAACTCTCACCCAATCACTCTCCTAGATAAAATATGCTTTTCCTATCATTGTAATAATTATAACCAGTGTTGGGAAGGTTACTTTGAAAATGTAATAGGTTACAGATTACAAGTTACCCTATTTAAAATGTAATAGTAGTGTAACTTTTTCAATTACTTTATAAAAGTAATGTAACTGATTACTTTTGATTACTTTTTGATTACTTTCCTAAATTTCTAATAAATGTTTTCAACTGTTAATCATTTTCAAACATTTACACCATGGAGGGTTAACCTTAGTATTCAACACTGATAACTGTCAGACTATAAAGACTTTGAATTAAGATGATAAAATTTGAACACATCCACCAAAATCAGACTTTAGTACCGCCTTTTACTTTGAGATTGATCAAGTTCAATGCAGATTTCAAATCATAAGAAAAAGTTTACTGATACTGTTTTTGAAACCAAATCTTTGCATAAGTACAGGAAACACTGCATCTAATGATGCTTTGGAAAAAATAACAGTTCATTAAAAAATACAAAAAATAAAAGCATATACATCAACCCAAATACGGTTATCTAATAAGCATGTGTCCTATTCTTTGTACTAAACTCCTGAAACATTTTTAAACATTGGTGTCTGTTTGTATATATGATGATAGTCTTCTCAAAAGAAATTGTAAAATGCTCATGAAGTGACTCAGAGCAGTTCTAGAGATTGTTTATGTGTTCATGTACTCATATATATTGAGGCGGCAGACTGAAAACACCACGAGCGATACACAGGATACATCTCTCTGACTCTTTCTAGAAAAATACTAATACTGAACATGAGTCATATTTTTCCCTTATAAAAATTAACCATGATTTTATTACAGCAAAAGTACAGTAACCATGTTTTTTCTTTTGGCAAATGGATTACCATTTGTATATTTATTTTTTTTACTTCAAATTCCATGGTTAAACTATGGTTAGTGTAGCATAACCCATGGTTATTTGTGGTTACCATGGTTTAACAATAGTAATTATTGTCTTTGGATTTATAGTAAAATCATCGTTAATTTTCGTAAGGGTTGTGTTGTTGTCTGCCCTAGCTCCCTCTAAACCTATTATAAAACGATATGGTTCTTTGTCTGCAACATTACTACTGTAACTTTACAATAGATAGACTAATAATGATGTCCTTTAGCTATAGGCCCACAGTATCTTGAGTGACGACTGATGTGCAATGGGCTGCTGCTGCTTAACTAAACAAAGACAAAACTATAATAGCATATTTACAGATGAATCTGACCTGAACTTGAACTCCTGAACAGTAGTTTTGCTTCTCTGCTCCACCTGTGCGCTTCCACAGTCCTCTCCGTTGTCAAATCTCTCGGTATTGATTACTCTGCTCGAAACCGTTTGGCGGAGACGCTGAGCGCGCGCGAGACGAAGCATTATCAGTCAGACTAACCGATTGGTGATTTATTAGAAAAAAAACGGTCAAGTCAGTGCAATTTGGGAAAGAAATCAATTAAATCTGTATGTGGATGTGCGTAAATATTCAAATGTAACCCCCTTTGTAATCGTTAACATTTTCATAAGTAACTGTAATTTAATTACACATTTTTTCTTAGTAACTGTAACTAATTACAGTTACATTTATTTTGTAATTAAATTACGTAACGCCGTTACATGTAACTAGTTACTCCCCAACACTGCTTATAACACATCAATAACAGCCCTTTTCCAGAAGGATGATGCTTCGAAACCAAATATATTTGCATATTGGAAGTAATTTGTGAGTGATGTTGATGAAAATAGTCTGGCTTCTGCACAATCGCTATCTCTTAACAAACACGACCAAAGAGATGTCTCCTAAACTCCTTGAAAATACCCTGATAAACTTTCTTTAACTACGTTTAACACAGAAAATAGATGGAAGATGGAGCTTTTGCAGACAAGCTGTTCATTTATTCTGCCACTGCCCTTATGTGTGTGTTTTTTTTATTTTTATAAATAATAAAATTATAATTAAATTTTAAATAATAATAAAATTACTTGATTTTCTTGTTAACGATGTTACTTTACAGTGGAAAGATGGCTAAATGCCTAAAAATATTTTAGGCATTATTGAAAACTCTAAAGATAAACAGACCCACACTTCTGGCTTTATTGAATTTTTAATGGCTCAATTTCATATTCATAAATGTAAATTAAGTCAAATTTGTTTTGTAGCATTTAAAAATGAATTGAAGCATTATATTGAGTTGCTCTCAAAGAAACAAAGCTATTTGAGTTTTGCGCACTCTTTTTTTTAATTTTATGTATTAATATAATATTGTTTATATGTATTGTTTTTTGTACGTGTTGTTGTAATTGTATTGAATGTGTTGATAATCATTTAACCTGGTTAAAGAAAACGTGTATTTAATGTTATTTCATTTACAACAACATAAAGGCCATTACTTTATGAATGCATGATTATGAAGCAGATTTCTGTCATAAAGACCCGCGGCTGGCAGATCAACTCTGATACAGTAGAAGTTATATTACATGAGATGTGTCTGTGATCAGATGATTGACAGGTCAGTGACAGGGTGTGTGTAATGTGACAGAGCATCTGTCGTATAATATGATCATTTGTCTCAAAGCTCGTCTTTTCTTCTCAGAACTGCTGACGGTGGCTGCTGGGAAATGCTTTATTCTTCAAGCAGACGAAAGTGAAACTAACCTCAGTGTTTCGTCCGTGTGCTTCACATCCGTTCACTTTTAACTCCACATTCAATTTGAAAAGTTGAGGTATTCAAAATGAGTTTTCAGGTCAGTTCTGCAGATTTAAAGCATGGCACAGAAATAACAGAATCTGTGTCGACAGCAGAAGAAGAGTTCAAGAACAGCACAGATGAAGAGACAGACAGAAAACTCTTTACTGAAGACGTGGAGAAACTCAAGAACAGCACTGATGAAGAGACAGACAGAAAACTCGATCCTGAAGATGAAGACGAGTTCAAGAAGAACAGAACTGAACAGTTAAAAAGAAAACTCGCTCCTAAAGACGAGGATGATGATGATGATGATGAGGAGGAGCAGAGCTGTAAGTCGAGCACTTCAGTGTTGTTTCTGTGGTTATGTTCTTCTGTAATTCATTTAAAAACATCATTATCTATCTATCATATGTTGATATTAAGATGAAGAACATCTGCATTTGAATGCAGCTCTTATCAAGAGAGAAGCCTGAGACTAAAGCATTTGAGAAGAATCATCCTGAAGCTAGTCTTAATGAGGAACACTTTATCTCTCTGTGTAAAGCTGATTCAGTGCTGTCTGCTGCTCCTCATGTTGTGTTTCTTTCACAGCTGGACACTCTGGACTTCTCCAGACACGGAGGAAACCAAGACCTAAGTGTTCGAGCTCAGGTATGCATTAAATACTATTTGAAGTTATTATAGTCTTAAACTAACCAACGCTTCATTAAAAAAACCCATTACTGTAGGACTGGGAAACATCCTGATGATTGTAAAGCAGGATTATATCTGAATAAAATAAAGGGACCTCTTTAAAATCATCATCCTGAAGCTAGTCTTAATGAGGAACACTATATCTCTCTGTGTAAAGTTGATTCAGTGCTGTTTGCTGCTCCTCATGTTGTGTTTCTTTCACATTTAAACCCTCAGCAGTTTCCAAGAGGAAAAGGAAGGATGATTTTTTATTTCATAAACACAAATGTATGTATTACAAAACTATTTGAAGTTATTATAGACTTGTTATAGTCTTACACTAACTGACCCTTCATTTCAAAAACATTACAGATGTGTTTAGGACTTCTATTCGTCCAATAAACCCTTATCTTGAAGATAAAGATGATGATGATGAAGATAAGGAAATCTCCAGGACTCAGTCGATGGATAATTTGCTTCTAATGCAGAATCCTCAGCACCAGAGTCAGTGATGTGTTTATAGTTCAGAGCGTTTCAGTACAATAATACACATAAATACATTCATACAGTGGGTTCACATGTAATACATTCAGAGATTACTATCATAAAATTCACTATTAAATATGTATTCTCTTCTGATCTGATGTCAGTCTCTTAATGTAAAATGCTGCTTAAAAAGAATATAAAATGAATTTATTAAAAGAGCTTGATTATATGCATCTCCTGTTTCTGGTCATTCATATGTAAATATTGGACAAAGCCTTTTCTTTATCTTACATTTATTAAATCACACTTATTTTGTGAGGTTTTCCATTTGTTCAGTGATTTCATCCGTTTCAGTTTACTTTAACATCGTCACCTCAAAACTAGAATAGAGACAGAAATAAATAGATGTTACTGAAGAGTATTTTGTAGTGCCGAGATTGCATGAATCATGTATATGATTATTATTATTATTAAATAGGTTTGTTAACAACTTTTTGTAAACTGTATACAAATTGAATACATAAAAATCATAACTGATGTCATCAAAAAATAATGATAAATAATTGACTCTGGGGTAAAATTACAATTTACATCAAATTAAAGAAGGGCCTTTTTTATTTCGAAAAAGATTGTTTCTAATGCCATTCAAATCAGATTCATATTGTTTTATCTCATTTATAAACCGATCAAAATATGGTTTAGCTATAGTCCATACAAGATTTTTTATTTTTTTTGAACAGAATTCAAGTATAAACTTTTGTGACATAATGAAACATATCGCATCCATCTCAACAGTTCAGAAAACAGAAGAGAGCGAGAGAGAAAGAGAAAACAGCACCGGCTCGAGGGTCTGACTTCAGTAACAATAACAAGCTTAAAACAGTTTCGGCCGGTTCTGTCCGTCATGCACTGAAGCCATCTCTCAAATGACCAATTCCTGAACAAGTTCACACCTGAAGAAAATACTCTGTAGATGAACCTGCATGAATTGTTGTCTTGCGTGTCAGAAGTGGACGGTTAAAGGTCATTAAAAATCTTAAATGACACTGTTTTGATCTTAGGAAGAATTGCATAAATACCTTTTTTTCCTTTACCTCTTCTCAGTCCAACTCTAGTCATCAGTTAACATCTGGAGAAGACAAAAGCTGAAACAAATCCATCAAGACATTTTTAGCTAAAAAAGTCCATAATAACGCTTCCTCCAGTGAAAAAGCTCACCTTGACAGCAGAGGCTATTTAGAGATGGTCCTCACTGCAGAACACAAGATCCAGGGGGCGGAGTTGGATCCAGATCCAACTCCTCCCACCTTACATAGACCTAAACCTACCCGTCTCCACCCCCTGATCCCTAAACCCACCCATCCCCACCCCTAAACCTACCCATCTCCACCCCTAAACCTACCCGTCTCCACCCCCTGATCCGTAAACCCACCCATCCCCACCCCTAAACCTACCCATCTCCACCCCTAAACCTACCCGTCTCCACCCCCTGATCCCTTAACCCACCCATCCCCACCCCTAAACCTACCCATCTCCACCCCTAAACCTACCCGTCTCCACCCCCTGATCCCTAAACCCACCCATCCCCAGCCCTAAACCTACCCATCTCCACCCCTAAACCTACCCGTCTCCACCCCCTGATCCCTAAACCCATCCATCCCCACCCCTAAACCTACCCATCTCCACCCCTAAACCTACCCGTCTCCACCCCCTGATCCCTAAACCCACCCATCCCCACACCTAAACCTACCCATCTCCACCCCTAAACCTACCCGTCTCCACCCCCTGATCCCTAAACCCACCCATCCCCACCCCTAAACCTACCCATCCCCACCCCTAAACCTACCCATCTCCACCCCCTGATCCCTTAACCCACCCATCCCCACCCCTAAACCTACCCATCTCCACCCCTAAACCTACCCGTCTCCACCCCCTGATCCCTAAACCCACCCATCCCCACCCCTAAACCCACCCATCCCCACCCCTAAACCTACCCATCTCCACCCCCTGGATGTGGATCCAACCCCGCCCCCTGGATCTTTGTTCTGCAGTGAGGGGCTACTGGCTATTTACACTAACTCTGTTTGGGATAGACAAAATTACAATAATAATCCAATTGAAACAGCTAGAGTCAAAACCTTTGATAACCTTTGATGCGATTGAAGTTCAAATATGCCTTTTGCTGAACTTTCTTCTCCCTTTTCCTGTCAAACATCAGATTGGAAAAGTGTTTATTTTCAATAAAGTAAATAGTGGGGATAAAAAGTGCCTCACGGGTGTTTAAGTGTACTGTTATTATGGGTCAAGCACATGATCATAAAAGCTGGGTGTCACGTTTTGTGCTTGTTTTCCTCCCAATGTGCTCCCTGTGACCTAGTTTCTCTTCAGTCTAATTAGTCATTCTGAGCACCTTTGTTCCTCCCAATTACCTTGTTATGTCATGTATTTAAGTTCCTGTCTGTGCGTTCCTTCTTTGTCGGGTCTACAAGTTGTGTTCGTGTGTCATTCTCCCTTCCTGGTGTGGATTTACCCAATATTGTGGATTTATTTAAGACTGTTTCGCTTACTTACGTCTCCATCGTTCCTTCCGGCAGTGTAACGTGACACTGGGTACTTAATTCAAAGCTTTTTGTTTTACACTTTCAGAAGACGGGACCACTGGGACTTTGCCACGGATTGGGAACTTATATGGGAGGCCTGGGAAATTGTCATGCATTTAATTTTATTTAATCAGCAGCTTTTGTTTTGTTTTGGTTTATTGCATGTTCATAGTTCATTCTTCTTGGTTCATGTGAGGGTTATTTTTGGTTGATATGTTTGTCATTTTTTTTCATTATGTTGATTAAATATACTGTTCTCCATATTGTTTTTACAGTTCTTTAGTGTTCAGTGAATGATAGTTATAAGCTGGAATTCTTTCATTGACACTGAAGTCCTGTGGATCACAGACAGACACCAGTGTTTAAGATCCCATTCTCTCATCATTAAACTGTCCTGACTAATTATAAAAACGACAACACTATTTGAACTACTTGAACATTTATCATCAACATTCAGCAAATATGCAGGCAGAAAAACCATACTGGTCGAGCCCTGCTTCTGTTACAGACACTCAATCACTGTAATATTGAATTACATCAGTATGTGAGGAATCTCAGGTCGTTGTCATTTTGGACGATCAATCTTAGAAATCAGTATCTGTGGAAAGTCAGCTTCACTTCTCTGAAGGGAAAACAAAGTCATTATTTGTCTTTTATACATTTCCATAATTTAACATTCAAATAACAGGAGTGTTTTGCCTGTAATTTCAAGATTTGTGAGGAGAAATAATCATAAACGATTAAAACTCAGTGATTTTAGTGAACAATGCAGTACAATTGAGTCATGTGCAGATATATGAAAGGAAAATTTTCATTTATGTTTTTATGGAGTTTACATATTGCTGTCTTTCATCTACAGTTCCACAGTTTTCTTATTACCGTAAAGAAATCAGTTCTGCTACTGTAAATGCAATAAATAATGCAGTAAATGCATAAATAAAATATAGCTAATGTAATATACAGCTTCTCATTATTTCATATTTTAAGCTAATTTATGAGTTGGCTTGCTATGACAGTGGCATTAGATGATATGTTAATTTCAATTAATAATTACACTTTCATTACAGCATCTGGAACTGGTTTGTGAAGCTGTTTTTATGCATGTTTGAGGTGAGTTCTGACCATCGTGTGGCTTTCACAGAGATTCACTGAATCATTTTGTGAAGCAATTGATTCAAAGTTTCGAAAAGATTCGTTACTGGGCATGAAAGATTTCTGCAGAGGAATATAGTTGGCAAAACTGTGCAATGTGAGGATTGTTAAACACTTTTTTTAAGAACACAATTTAAGATATTTTGGATGAAAACCGGGAGGATTGTGACTGTCCCATTGACTGCAAAGTAAATTACACTGTCAAGGTCCATAAAAGTATGAAAGGTATCGCCAGAATACTCCATCTGCCATCAGTGGTTCAATCTGAAATTTATGAAGCTACGAGAATACTTTTTGTACAGAATAAAAACATTATTCAACAATTCGTCTCCTCTCCTCGTCAGCATAGCGCCATTTTGGAGCTTCATAACATTACGATTGAACCACTGATGGCAGATGGAGTATTCTGATGATGACTTTCATACTTTTCTGGTCCTTGACAGTGAGAGTTACTTGGCAATCAATGGGACAGTCACAAGCCTCCCGGTTTTCATCCAAAATATCTTAAATTGTGTTCTGAAGACGAACGGATCTTTTACGGGTTTGGAACGACATGGGGGTAAGTGATTAATGACCATTTTAATTTTGGGGTGGAGTATACCTTTAATTATCATTACATTATTTTGGTTTGATTCTGGCTCTACCTGTGTTTCCAGGTGCTGTATGATAAGTGCAATGAAAATGCGTGGTGATTCCTTGCTGTCGAGTTGATTTGCTTTATTAGAGCTAAAACGGTTAATCATCAGTGACTGTTTTATTACAGGAGAAACACTGGCCTTCAGGAATATACGAGGCTCATGGGGAGAAAATCAGCACTGAGCTGATGAGCAAACAGCTCTCACAGGCAGGTACACACACACACACACTCACACACACACTCACACACTCACAGACAGACACACACACACACACACTCACACACTCACAGACAGAAACACACACACACACACTCACAGACAGACACACACACACGCACTCACACACTCACAGACAGAAACACACACACACACACACACACACACACACACAGACAGACACACACACACACAGTTTACTAAAGCGTTTATTTCTTTTTTTCTTTTTTTGCGTTACTTTGAGACCATTTATTAAACTTTATTTTCTTTAGCAATCATTAGTCTATCGTTAGTGCAGTCATTGCTACTCCAATCAAATATCAAGAGTTAAATATTGTGAATGCCAAATGATTAAGTGATCTTGAGGTGTAATGTTTGCAGATGACACAGTTCTATGATCAGCATTAGTGAAGTATTATCCTTCAGTAAAGTCTGTCAGCAGTTTCTCCTCTAGCTGATTCTCATGACTCTGACTGTTAAATCATCAGATGAATTGAGGAACAGACTTTAGTTTTTCTTTTTTCTTTTGTGGGTCATATGCGCATGAATGCAGATGTGATTCTTTTGTTCTACAGATCTGAAGGGTATGTGATTGGGGAAAATGCCACGCTGGAAATGGGGAATTGCCACGATAATTATTGAGAAATTGCCACGTTTTTGATATTTGGATGGGGAAGTTGCCACGCCAGTTCCTCTTTACTTTAATTTTTAATTTTATTAATTCTATGTGTTAAGTGTCACGTCTGTTTCTGTTCAGGTTTATCAGTGAATCATATTATCAGTAAAGGAAGGTTAGGCGAGTAAAGGAAGGTTAGGCGAGTAAAGGAAGGTTAGGTGAGTAAATGAAGGTTAGGCGAGTAAATGAAGGTCAGGTGAGTAAATGAAGGTCAGGTGAATAAATGAAGGTTAGGCGAGTAAAGGAAGGTTAGGTGAGTAAAGGAAGGTTAGGTGAGTAAATGAAGGTCAGGTGAGTAAATGAAGGTTAGGTGAGAAAATGAAGGTTAGGCGAGTAAAGGAAGGTTAGGCGAGTAAATGAAGGTTAGGCGAGTAAATGAAGGTTGGGCGAGTAAATGATGGTTAGGCGAGTAAAGGAAGGTTAGGCGAGTAAATGAAGGTTAGGCGAGTAAAGGAAGGTCAGGTGAGTAATGAAGGTCAGGTGAGTAAATGAAGGTCAGGTGAGTAAATGAAGGTTAGGTGAGTAAATGAAGGTTAGGTGAGTAAATGAAGGTCAGATGAGTAAATGAAGGTTAGGCGAGTAAAGGAAGGTTAGGCGAGTAAATGAAGGTCAGGCGAGTAAAGGAAGGTCAGGCGAGTAAATGAAGGTCAGGTGAGTAAATGAAGGTCAGGCGAGTAAAGGAAGGTCAGGCGAGTAAATGAAGGTTAGGCGAGTAAAGGAAGGTCAGGCGAGTAAAGGAAGGTTAGGCAAGTAAAGGAAGGTTAGGCGAGTAAATGAAGGTTAGGTGAGTAAATGAAGGTTAGGTGAGAAAATGAAGGTTAGGCGAGTAAAGGAAGGTTAGGCGAGTAAAGGAAGGTTAGGCGAGTAAATGAAGGTAAGGCGAGTAAATGAAGGTTAGGTGAGTAAAGGAAGGTTAGGTGAGTAAATGAAGGTCAGGCGAGTAAAGGAAGGTTAGGCGAGTAAATGAAGGTTAGGCGAGTAAAGGAAGGTTAGGCGAGTAAAGGAAGGTTAGGCGAGTAACGGAAGGTTAGGTGAGTAAATGAAGGTTAGGTGAGTAAATGAAGGTTAGGTGAGTAAATGATGGTTAGGCGAGTAAATGAAGGTGTGGCGAGTAAATGAAGGTTAGGCGAGTAAATGAAAGTTAGGCGAGTAAATGAAGGTCAGGCGAGTAAGTGAAGGTTAGGCGAGTAAATGAAAGTTAGGCGAGTAAATGAAGGTTTGGTGAGTAAATGAAGGTTAGGTGAGTAAATGAAGGTTAGGTGAGTAAATGAAGGTCAGGTGAGTAAATGAAGGTCAGGCGAGTAAATGAAGGTCAGGCGAGTAAGTGAAGGTTAGGCGAGTAAATGAAAGTTAGGCGAGTAAATGAAGGTTTGGTGAGTAAATGAAGGTTAGGTGAGTAAATGAAGGTCAGGTGAGTAAATGAAGGTTAGGTGAGTAAATGAAGGTTAGGTGAGTAAATGAAGGTTAGGTGAGTAAATGAAGGTCAGGTGAGTAAATGAAGGTTTGGTGAGTAAATGAAGGTTAGGTGAGTAAATGAAGGTTAGGCGAGTAAATGAAGGTTTGGTGAGTAAATGAAGGTTAGGTGAGTAAATGAAGGTTAGGTGAGTAAATGAAGGTGTGGCGAGTAAATGAAGGTCAGGCGAGTAAATGAAGGTCAGGTGAGTAAATGAAGGTCAGGTGAGTAAATGAAGGTTAGGCGAGTAAATGAAGGTCAGGCGAGTAAATGAAGGTCAGGCGAGTAAATGAAGGTTAGGCGAGTAAAGGAAGGTTAGGCGAGTAAAGGAAGGTCAGGCGAGTAAATGAAGGTCAGGCGAGTAAATGAAGGTCAGGCGAGTAAAGGAAGGTTAGGCGAGTAAATGAAGGTTAGGTGAGTAAATGAAGGTCAGGTGAGTAAATGAAGGTCAGGTGAGTAAATGAAGGTCAGGCGAGTAAATGAAGGTCAGGCGAGTAAATGAAGGTCAGGCGAGTAAATGAAGGTCAGGCGAGTAAATGAAGGTCAGGCGAGTAAATGATGGTTAGGTGAGTAAATGAAGGTCAGGCGAGTAAATGAAGGTCAGGTGAGTAAATGAAGGTCAGGCGAGTAAATGAAGGTCAGGTGAGTAAATGATGGTTAGGTGAGTAAATGAAGGTCAGGCGAGTAAATGAAGGTCAGGCGAGTAAATGAAGGTTAGGTGAGTAAATGAAGGTTAGGTGAGAAAATGAAGGTCAGGTGAGTAAATGATGGTTAGGTGAGTAAATGAAGGTTAGGTGAGTAAATGAAGGTCAGGCGAGTAAATGAAGGTCAGGCGAGTAAATGAAGGTCAGGCGAGTAAATGAAGGTCAGGCGAGTAAATGATGGTTAGGTGAGTAAATGAAGGTCAGGCGAGTAAATGAAGGTCAGGTGAGTAAATGAAGGTCAGGCGAGTAAATGAAGGTCAGGTGAGTAAATGATGGTTAGGTGAGTAAATGAAGGTCAGGCGAGTAAATGAAGGTCAGGCGAGTAAATGAAGGTTAGGTGAGTAAATGAAGGTTAGGTGAGAAAATGAAGGTCAGGTGAGTAAATGATGGTTAGGTGAGTAAATGAAGGTTAGGTGAGTAAATGAAGGTCAGGCGAGTAAATGAAGGTTAGGTGAGTAAATGAAGGTCAGGTGAGTAAATGAAGGTTAGGCGAGTAAATGAAGGTTTGGTGAGTAAATGAAGGTTTGGTGAGTAAATGAAGGTCAGGCGAGTAAATGAAGGTTAGGTGAGTAAATGATGGTTAGGTGAGTAAATGAAGGTTAGGTGAGTAAATGAAGGTCAGGCGAGTAAATGAAGGTCAGGTGAGTAAATGAAGGTTAGGTGAGTAAATGAAGGTTAGGTGAGTAAATGAAGGTCAGGTGAGTAAATGAAGGTCAGGCGAGTAAATGAAGGTCAGGTGAGTAAATGATGGTTAGGTGAGTAAATGAAGGTTTGGTGAGTAAATGAAGGTTAGGTGAGTAAATGAAGGTTAGGTGAGTAAATGAAGGTCAGGCGAGTAAATGAAGGTCAGGTGAGTAAATGATGGTTAGGTGAGTAAATGAAGGTTAGGTGAGTAAATGAAGGTCAGGTGAGTAAATGAAGGTTAGGTGAGTAAATGAAGGTCAGGTGAGTAAATGAAGGTTAGGTGAGTAAATGAAGGTTTGGTGAGTAAATGAAGGTTAGGCGAGTAAATGATGGTTAGGTGAGTAAATGAAGGTTTGGTGAGTAAATGAAGGTTAGGTGAGTAAATGAAGGTTAGGCGAGTAAATGAAGGTCAGGCGAGTAAATGAAGGTTAGGTGAGTAAATGATGGTTAGGTGAGTAAATGAAGGTTAGGTGAGTAAATGAAGGTCAGGCGAGTAAATGAAGGTCAGGTGAGTAAATGAAGGTTAGGTGAGTAAATGAAGGTTAGGTGAGTAAATGAAGGTCAGGTGAGTAAATGAAGGTCAGGCGAGTAAATGAAGGTCAGGTGAGTAAATGAAGGTCAGGTGAGTAAATGAAGGTCAGGCGAGTAAAGGAAGGTCAGGCGAGTAAATGAAGGTTAGGCGAGTAAAGGAAGGTCAGGCGAGTAAAGGAAGGTTAGGCAAGTAAAGGAAGGTTAGGCGAGTAAATGAAGGTTAGGTGAGTAAATGAAGGTTAGGTGAGAAAATGAAGGTTAGGCGAGTAAAGGAAGGTTAGGCGAGTAAAGGAAGGTTAGGCGAGTAAATGAAGGTAAGGCGAGTAAATGAAGGTTAGGTGAGTAAAGGAAGGTTAGGTGAGTAAATGAAGGTCAGGCGAGTAAAGGAAGGTTAGGCGAGTAAATGAAGGTTAGGCGAGTAAAGGAAGGTTAGGCGAGTAAAGGAAGGTTAGGCGAGTAACGGAAGGTTAGGTGAGTAAATGAAGGTTAGGTGAGTAAATGAAGGTTAGGTGAGTAAATGATGGTTAGGCGAGTAAATGAAGGTGTGGCGAGTAAATGAAGGTTAGGCGAGTAAATGAAAGTTAGGCGAGTAAATGAAGGTCAGGCGAGTAAGTGAAGGTTAGGCGAGTAAATGAAAGTTAGGCGAGTAAATGAAGGTTTGGTGAGTAAATGAAGGTTAGGTGAGTAAATGAAGGTTAGGTGAGTAAATGAAGGTCAGGTGAGTAAATGAAGGTCAGGCGAGTAAATGAAGGTCAGGCGAGTAAGTGAAGGTTAGGCGAGTAAATGAAAGTTAGGCGAGTAAATGAAGGTTTGGTGAGTAAATGAAGGTTAGGTGAGTAAATGAAGGTCAGGTGAGTAAATGAAGGTTAGGTGAGTAAATGAAGGTTAGGTGAGTAAATGAAGGTTAGGTGAGTAAATGAAGGTCAGGTGAGTAAATGAAGGTTTGGTGAGTAAATGAAGGTTAGGTGAGTAAATGAAGGTTAGGCGAGTAAATGAAGGTTTGGTGAGTAAATGAAGGTTAGGTGAGTAAATGAAGGTTAGGTGAGTAAATGAAGGTGTGGCGAGTAAATGAAGGTCAGGCGAGTAAATGAAGGTCAGGTGAGTAAATGAAGGTCAGGTGAGTAAATGAAGGTTAGGCGAGTAAATGAAGGTCAGGCGAGTAAATGAAGGTCAGGCGAGTAAATGAAGGTTAGGCGAGTAAAGGAAGGTTAGGCGAGTAAAGGAAGGTCAGGCGAGTAAATGAAGGTCAGGCGAGTAAATGAAGGTCAGGCGAGTAAAGGAAGGTTAGGCGAGTAAATGAAGGTTAGGTGAGTAAATGAAGGTCAGGTGAGTAAATGAAGGTCAGGTGAGTAAATGAAGGTCAGGCGAGTAAATGAAGGTCAGGCGAGTAAATGAAGGTCAGGCGAGTAAATGAAGGTCAGGCGAGTAAATGAAGGTCAGGCGAGTAAATGATGGTTAGGTGAGTAAATGAAGGTCAGGCGAGTAAATGAAGGTCAGGTGAGTAAATGAAGGTCAGGCGAGTAAATGAAGGTCAGGTGAGTAAATGATGGTTAGGTGAGTAAATGAAGGTCAGGCGAGTAAATGAAGGTCAGGCGAGTAAATGAAGGTTAGGTGAGTAAATGAAGGTTAGGTGAGAAAATGAAGGTCAGGTGAGTAAATGATGGTTAGGTGAGTAAATGAAGGTTAGGTGAGTAAATGAAGGTCAGGCGAGTAAATGAAGGTCAGGCGAGTAAATGAAGGTCAGGCGAGTAAATGAAGGTCAGGCGAGTAAATGATGGTTAGGTGAGTAAATGAAGGTCAGGCGAGTAAATGAAGGTCAGGTGAGTAAATGAAGGTCAGGCGAGTAAATGAAGGTCAGGTGAGTAAATGATGGTTAGGTGAGTAAATGAAGGTCAGGCGAGTAAATGAAGGTCAGGCGAGTAAATGAAGGTTAGGTGAGTAAATGAAGGTTAGGTGAGAAAATGAAGGTCAGGTGAGTAAATGATGGTTAGGTGAGTAAATGAAGGTTAGGTGAGTAAATGAAGGTCAGGCGAGTAAATGAAGGTTAGGTGAGTAAATGAAGGTCAGGTGAGTAAATGAAGGTTAGGCGAGTAAATGAAGGTTTGGTGAGTAAATGAAGGTTTGGTGAGTAAATGAAGGTCAGGCGAGTAAATGAAGGTTAGGTGAGTAAATGATGGTTAGGTGAGTAAATGAAGGTTAGGTGAGTAAATGAAGGTCAGGCGAGTAAATGAAGGTCAGGTGAGTAAATGAAGGTTAGGTGAGTAAATGAAGGTTAGGTGAGTAAATGAAGGTCAGGTGAGTAAATGAAGGTCAGGCGAGTAAATGAAGGTCAGGTGAGTAAATGATGGTTAGGTGAGTAAATGAAGGTTTGGTGAGTAAATGAAGGTTAGGTGAGTAAATGAAGGTTAGGTGAGTAAATGAAGGTCAGGCGAGTAAATGAAGGTCAGGTGAGTAAATGATGGTTAGGTGAGTAAATGAAGGTGTGGTGAGTAAATGAAGGTAAGGTGAGTAAATGAAGGTCAGGTGAGTAAATGAAGGTTAGGTGAGTAAATGAAGGTCAGGTGAGTAAATGAAGGTTAGGTGAGTAAATGAAGGTTTGGTGAGTAAATGAAGGTTAGGCGAGTAAATGATGGTTAGGTGAGTAAATGAAGGTTTGGTGAGTAAATGAAGGTTAGGTGAGTAAATGAAGGTTAGGCGAGTAAATGAAGGTCAGGCGAGTAAATGAAGGTTAGGTGAGTAAATGATGGTTAGGTGAGTAAATGAAGGTTAGGTGAGTAAATGAAGGTCAGGCGAGTAAATGAAGGTCAGGTGAGTAAATGAAGGTTAGGTGAGTAAATGAAGGTTAGGTGAGTAAATGAAGGTCAGGTGAGTAAATGAAGGTCAGGCGAGTAAATGAAGGTCAGGTGAGTAAATGATGGTTAGGTGAGTAAATGAAGGTTAGGTGAGTAAATGAAGGTTAGGTGAGTAAATGAAGGTCAGGCGAGTAAATGAAGGTCAGGTGAGTAAATGATGGTTAGGTGAGTAAATGAAGGTTTGGTGAGTAAATGAAGGTTAGGTGAGTAAATGAAGGTCAGGTGAGTAAATGAAGGTTAGGTGAGTAAATGAAGGTTTGGTGAGTAAATGAAGGTTAGGCGAGTAAATGATGGTTAGGTGAGTAAATGAAGGTTTGGTGAGTAAATGAAGGTTAGGTGAGTAAATGAAGGTTAGGCGAGTAAATGAAGGTCAGGTGAGTAAATGATGGTTAGGTGAGTAAATGAAGGTTTGGTGAGTAAATGAAGGTTAGGTGAGTAAATGAAGGTTAGGTGAGTAAATGAAGGTCAGGCGAGTAAATGAAGGTCAGGTGAGTAAATGATGGTTAGGTGAGTAAATGAAGGTTAGGTGAGTAAATGAAGGTTAGGCGAGTAAATGAATGTTAGGCGAGTAAATGAATGTTAGGTGAGTAAATGAAGGTTAGGTGAGTAAATGAAGGTTAGGTGAGTAAATGAAGGTTAGGTGAGTAAATGAAGGTTAGGTGAGTAAATGAAGGTCAGGCGAGTAAATGAAGGTCAGGCGAGTAAATGAAGGTTAGGTGAGTAAATGAAGGTTAGGCGAGTAAATGAATGTTAGGCGAGTAAATGAAGCTCAGGCGAGTAAATGAAGGTTAGGTGAGTAAATGAAGGTTAGGTGAGTAAATGAAGGTTAGGTGAGTAAATGAAGGTTAGGTGAGTAAATGAAGCTCAGGCGAGTAAATGAAGGTTAGGTGAGTAAATGAAGGTTAGGTGAGTAAATGAAGGTTAGGTGAGTAAATGAAGCTCAGGCGAGTAAATGAAGGTTAGGTGAGTAAATGAAGGTTAGGCGAGTAAATGAAGGTCAGGTGAGTAAATGAAGGTCAGGTGAGTAAATGAAGGTCAGGCGAGTAAATGAAGGTTAGGTGAGTAAATGAAGGCCAGGTGAGTAAATGAAGGTTAGGTGAGTAAATGAAGCTCAGGCGAGTAAATGAAGGTTAGGTGAGTAAATGAAGGTTAGGTGAGTAAATGAAGCTCAGGCGAGTAAATGAAGGTTAGGTGAGTAAATGAAGCTCAGGCGAGTAAATGAAGGTTAGGTGAGTAAATGAAGGCCAGGTGAGTAAATGAAGGTTAGATGAGTAAATGAAGGTTAGGTGAGTAAATGAAGGTTAGGTGAGTAAATGAAGGTTAGGTGAGTAAATGAAGGTCAGGTGAGTAAATGAAGGTTAGATGAGTAAATGAAGGTTAGGTGAGTAAATGAAGGTTAGGTGAGTAAATGAAGGTTAGATGAGTAAATGAAGGTTAGGTGAGTAAATGAAGGTTAGGTGAGTAAATGAAGGCCAGGTGAGTAAATGAAGGTTAGGTGAGTAAATGAAGGTTAGATGAGTAAATGAAGGTCAGGCGAGTAAATGAAGGTTAGGTGAGTAAATGAAGGTTAGATGAGTAAATGAAGGTTAGGTGAGTAAATGAAGGTTAGGTGAGTAAATGAAGGCCAGGTGAGTAAATGAAGGTTAGGTGAGTAAATGAAGGTTAGGTGAGTAAATGAAGGTCAGGTGAGTAAATGAAGGTTAGGCGAGTAAATGAAGGTCAGGTGAGTAAATGAAGGTTAGGTGAGTAAATGAAGGTCAGGTGAGTAAATGAAGGTCAGGCGAGTAAATGAAGGTTAGGTGAGTAAATGAAGGTTAGGCGAGTAAATGAAGGTTAGGTGAGTAAATGAAGGTTAGGTGAGTAAATGAAGGTCAGGTGAGTAAATGAAGGTTAGGCGAGTAAATGAAGGTTAGGTGAGTAAATGAAGGTTAGGTGAGTAAATGAAGGTTAGGTGAGTAAATGAAGGTCAGGTGAGTAAATGAAGGTTAGGCGAGTAAATGAAGGTTAGGTGAGTAAATGAAGGTTAGGTGAGTAAATGAAGCTCAGGCGAGTAAATGAAGGTCAGGCGAGTAAATGAAGGTTAGGTGAGTAAATGAAGGTTAGGTGAGTAAATGAAGGTTAGGCGAGTAAATGAAGGTCAGGCGAGTAAATGAAGGTTAGGTGAGTAAATGAAGGTTAGATGAGTAAATGAAGGTTAGGTGAGTAAATGAAGGTTAGGTGAGTAAATGAAGGCCAGGTGAGTAAATGAAGGTTAGGTGAGTAAATGAAGGTTAGGTGAGTAAATGAAGGTCAGGTGAGTAAATGAAGGTTAGATGAGTAAATGAAGGTTAGGTGAGTAAATGAAGGTTAGGTGAGTAAATGAAGGTCAGGGGAGTAAATGAAGGTCAGGCGAGTAAATGAAGGTTAGGTGAGTAAATGAAGGTTAGGTGAGTAAATGAAGGTTAGGCGAGTAAATGAAGGCCAGGCGAGTAAATGAAGGTCAGGCGAGTAAATGAAGGTCAGGCGAGTAAATGAAGGTCAGGCGAGTAAATGAAGGTCAGGCGAGTAAATGAAGGTCAGGCGAGTAAAGGAAGGTCAGGCGAGTAAAGGAAGGTCAGGCGAGTAAATGAAGGTCAGGCGAGTAAATGAAGGTCAGGCGAGTAAATGAAGGTCAGGCGAGTAAATGAAGGTCAGGTGAGTAAATGAAGGTTAGGTGAGTAAATGAAGGTCAGGTGAGTAAATGAAGGTTAGGCGAGTAAATGAAGGTTAGGTGAGTAAATGAAGGTTAGGTGAGTAAATGAAGCTCAGGCGAGTAAATGAAGGTCAGGCGAGTAAATGAAGGTTAGGTGAGTAAATGAAGGTTAGGTGAGTAAATGAAGGTTAGGCGAGTAAATGAAGGTCAGGCGAGTAAATGAAGGTTAGGTGAGTAAATGAAGGTTAGATGAGTAAATGAAGGTTAGGTGAGTAAATGAAGGTTAGGTGAGTAAATGAAGGCCAGGTGAGTAAATGAAGGTTAGGTGAGTAAATGAAGGTTAGGTGAGTAAATGAAGGTCAGGTGAGTAAATGAAGGTTAGATGAGTAAATGAAGGTTAGGTGAGTAAATGAAGGTTAGGTGAGTAAATGAAGGTCAGGGGAGTAAATGAAGGTCAGGCGAGTAAATGAAGGTTAGGTGA